>KV015651.1:22126-39079 GCA_001598015.1 Dorcoceras hygrometricum
AGCAGGCACGGCAATTCCACATACCAGCGAATACAATTCATCCAAGCCATAACTTCGCTGTAAAACAAGCTCAAATCCGTACCTTAAACTGAGCAACAACTAACCCTGCGAGAAATTCCGAAGACTCTGGTAAAAGCCTGTTAAACACACGGCATACACAACGTAAATCTAACAGGTTGCTAATCAAGCTCACGGCTGGGAGTATCACTCAACCAGCTGCCCAATATACCTCAACAATTACATAGAAAGCTTAAAAACTAAGGCTAGGAACAAGGTCTCACCGAAAACCAGAACGTAGTTCTACCAAATCGATACAACACTCGAACGGCAGCCACTTCGCGTTCCTCAACTAACCAAATTCAGCTTCTAAAACTGGTATGAATTGGAAGAGCTTCTCAAGAGGAGTCCAACGCTACCTCGCACGAGCCAAAACAACCACCGTAACGACGGGAAATCGCCGGAAAAGCTCACGGCTGAACAGTGTTCTAGGGTTCGAAAGATAAAGAACGAAAGGCTGGAAATATTTGCTAAGTATGGGAAATGATATCACAATTCGAAGACCAAGTCTTCCTATAAATAGCACTAGCAACGACTGGAATCACTTCAAATAATTGTCCACCGACAAAACCAGTCGACACAAACAATTTCCCAAACCAGCAGACGCAAGAACCAACAGCTGATTCACCAACAATCGCTAAAATAACTAACAGCTGGTTCTCCAAAACGGCGTCGCAACAACTTACTCAAACGACGTCGCATACTATACCAGCAGCTGGGTATCCAGTCGCAAGACAAAACAACGCAACGCTTCTCTCTGCTGAATCCTGTCGCAACCTCAAAACGCAGCGTTGCAACTAATTCAAACGACGTCGCTCCACTGACGTCATCCAGTCGCTAGGTCTCGTGAAATACCAGCAGCAAGCAATAGCGTCGAAACTCACTCGCAGCTGGACTCCCAGTCGCAACAACGAAACGACGACGCATCCTCTTCGAGCTACAGGAAAGTTGACCCGCGTTGACATCTACATCTGCTGATCAACCAGTAGGAACTCACATGCGATCTACCAGCTGGTACCAGACGCAACATCCAAACGACGTCGCGCCAACTAATCTAAACGCAGTCGTTTTAGCCCTCAACGCAACTACGCTAAAGCATATGCTGATCACAACAAACGCAACCAGACTTCATGCAAACGACGGAGTTTCAAGAATCTCGAGCTAAAACACGCTTCGACTGGTTTTGCCACCGACCAACCGCTAGCTCTCCACACCAGCTGACACGTCATCCAGCAGGTACCTCAAATATGCGAAAATACGAAATCTCTAGAATTGTTCAACACACGAAATGGAACCCGAAAATGCAACTCAAACACTCAAATAGAGATCTTAAACCAGCAGAACCTCTATTGAACAGATCTGGGATGGATCAGATTGAGCTAATATGCTTGGAGAGCGTATCGTGTTTCTATTTTGTGTGTTTAGAACAGATCTGGACAGTTGTAGAGTTCAACGAGGTAGTAATCAGATTCGGGGAGTTGAGAAGTGCTGGTTGTGACTTTCGGATTTGGCGTTGGTTGATTGTAATCGAAGCTAGAGGTCAAATCTGATTATCACTAAGTATTTTGAGTTCGCTGGTTAGATATCCTGCGCGGGTAGGGATACATCGTCGTTTGGAGGAAATCAGATTTGAGTTGCTTTAGTTGTTAGCGGTGCGTGAACCGGCCTGGTTCGAGAGTTTACTGTAGACCAATTTCGGGTTGTCTAGATCGGAAGGCAGTGCGATGTCGTTTTGGGTTCAGTGAACGCTGGTCAGTGTTGGTATCAGATCTGGTCTTTCAGATCTGGGTGTTTTGGTTAGGAGCGATGCGACGCAGTTTAGAGAGACACGTGTATGTGTTAATTAGATTGTGGTGCGACGTCGTTTTGCAGTAGCGCACTGGTGTAGCGTATGTTCCAGATCTGGAGTGTTACTCAGATCTGAGTGGGTATCAGCTTTGAAGCCAATAATGTCGGTGGTTACTTTTCATCAGATTTGGGGAACTTAAGTAGTATTTATAGAGGACTTTGACCGTAGTCTTGCTATTGTTTCCCGACATTTAGAAATATTTCCGTAAGCTTACCATGTCACGATACCCTAGCTACTGTTCACCGAAGCTTATCTTCTTCCATTACCGGCGGTAGACAGCTCCGATTGAAGCAAGAGTGGTAGCGTTGGACTCCTCTTGTTAAGGCGATTTGTTCTGTATCTTTTTCAAAGGCTTGCGATTAGCTGGAAGAAGATCGCGAAGGAAGCTACCTTGTGTAGTCTGTTACCAGTTGAGCAGATTTGCTTTTCCGTTCAGGTTTAGATCTGGTTGCTCGGGACCTTGTTGTGGTAATTGTAGATCAGAAGGTTAAGGTACGGATGTGAGCTTGTTTTACAGCTTTGGATTGAGCATGGATATTATGTGTGCTGCTGTGTACGCTTCTGTGTTGTTATTTCTTGTTTCTGCTGTGTTGATTACTGCAAGCTGTTACATTGCATACACGCATTATTCATGTTGAGCTCAGATCTTGTTTAGCCGTGCCTTGCTGTGTTGATCTGTGTATACCAGGATGCTTGTTTTGGAGGCCGAACGGGTAACTCCCGTATCATTCATCTCCCTGCTGGGATCTGTTAGCCGCTATGAGCCGAGTGGGTAGCTCCCACGCCTCATGAGTTGGGCAACAGGGGGTTGAGTGATTGTTATGCATCTGGTACTGTGTGTTGAGACGAGTGGGTAACTCCCATATACTCACATACCCCGTGACCACTATCTTTCAGTTGATCTGTATCAGTTGTTGAGCAATTTCTTGAGATCCTTTGGATCCCTGCCTTCAGTTGTAGCCTTGTTCTCATGCATAGCATCTGCATATTATCTGTTGCTATCTATTAGCTGTTTTTCAGTTGCTCTTCTTACTGGGATTTGACCCCATTTAACCTTTGGGGCAGGTTTTTGTTTGCCTGTGTGTGTTTCAGGTTATCATGGTTTCTCAGCTGGTCGTGGAGTTGATCCAGCTGGTAATGCCCCGGAAGGTGGATAGAGTGTCCCATTTATATATAGTATTTATTTGTTATATTGTATTGTATCTATGTTGAGCGAGAGACTATCATGGATCCTTTAGTTTGTTGATTAAGAGTCACTCTATGCCTGTGTATTAGTTTGTGTTGTAAACCAGTATTTTGGATATCAATGTATTTTAACTTATGTTTTCTAATCAGGCCAAAGCGAAAAATTTTAGCCACTATTTTTAATGCTTCCGCTATTGTTTATTACGTGGTTTATGTTGGATCTGTTTCTACAGATCAGAATCTAAGTTTTGATTCACACAAAATCTGTTTCTATTGTACTAACGTTCTACATGACATCCGCAGCTTGCTAAGACTGGAATAGACGTAATGATATCCAAACTGGAATAGTGAGGGGACGCCTAGATGGACTGTCAAAGATATCTAGCTAGAACAGTAAGGGGACGACCAAGCTGGTACAACAGTTTACTTCCAGAAGTGCAGGGAACACCAAGCTGGTTCACTAGCTTGAAGTTGGAGCAGCACGAAGATCAAGCGCAGAGAATGAAGAGCAGTTCAAGCACAGAATCAAGAGCAGAGTTGAAGTGCAGTACGGCTCAAGCACATATCAAGTGCAGAGTACACGTGCAGTGTTCAAGTGCCGTTGCATAAACAAGTGCAGTGATCAAGTGCAGGTCACATCACTATGCGCAATAATCAATTCATCATATGAATCAGACTGATTATTATAACAGTGTGCTTGCTGATAGTTTGGATGAGGTATCTGAATGGATTAAGTGGACAAGCAAGTAACATTGGGGCTCCTGACGAGAAGAATAGAGCCCAGCTGGTTAAGGACAAACCAGCTTGAGGTTAAGAGGACCAGCCGGGAGCAGACAAACCAGCTGGCCGTATGATATCTGTGAGAAACCTGATATCACAGATATATCAACTGCTGAAAATAAACCAACGACTGATCTGCTGAATTCTTCCATCTGCTGAATTCTTCCAAATAGACCATCTGCTGAAAATCAACCCATCGACTAAAGATGTTCTCCTTTAAAAATCACCGGCTGATTTTCTAGTAGCGACTAGTCTTATTTTGTTATCACCAAAACTAATAAAGTTTATCCTAACAAATCAATCTGGTCAAACAAAGCAGTTTAAACAATTCTATGAAGACCGAATTAATTGGTTCAAACTGATTTGTTTTATCTTGTCCACGTCAGGTACAAGCAAACAAAGCTCGAAGTGATCAAAGGCTGCAGAAGTGCTGATGAAAAGAGCTCAAGTAAAATAAAGTCTGCAACACATTGAAAGCCAAAGGACACAAAGTACAAATGCGTAAGAATACTTCTCAGGCGCAATGAAACAGAAGAGATGATAGCGCCATAGCAGAGAGAGAGTGTAGTGAAAATCCATAACAGAAGAACAAAAGAAAGCACAACCATGGGAAGATAACTGATAACCAGCTCGGATAGGAGCACTTCCCAGTATGTGTGAAATTTAATTATTGAGATATTATGCTTACACTGTAAAAAATCTCACACACACATACATTCACTCATATATTCGAGAGTTGAGCTAAACAGATAAATGAGTGAATATAATTTGAAAACTCTCTATTGTAGTCTTTGGACAGAGACGTTAAACAAGTCTAGTTGTATTTTGCACTGAGACGTTAAAGAAGTGTGTGTAGTATTTCGCACTGAGACGTTAAAGAAGTGTCGCCTTTCTCACTGAGGCAGTAAAGAAGTGCTGTTAGTCACACAGCTTGCGGGCTTAGTGTGCGGTGGTTGATGCTAGGAGTTCTTGCGGCTGAGGGTCGTCGGAGTTGGTTGTAGTGTAGGACGCTGCAATCAAAGTCTTCTAGTGATATCCTTCCCCATTGAGGAAGAAGGGGAGACGCAAGAGAGTTTGCTCCGAACTTCCAGAAACAAATCAGCGTATCCTCTTTAATGCTTTCTGCATTCATTCGTACGCATAGCATACTGTTAAAGATGATTAAAAGGCCTTCAAATCTAAGAGTGGAGTTTGAGTTATTTCCGCATGATTTAAATTCATTACTCAATCTGTAACTCGGTGCACAAGTATTCAAGAACACTGAGGTATTGCAGCTCTAGTTATAAATAATCAGATCGCTCGACTTGGTATCGTACAGGAAACCAGACGCAAGCTACAGTAGAGTTGACCATCGTTGACATCTGCTCTCAGCTGGACAACCAGTCGACACACACGCGAACAAATCCTCGCAGCTGGTACCAGTCGCAACATCCAAACGACGTCGCGCCAACTTATCGAAACGCTGTCGTTTGCCCTCAACAAACAAAATAAAGCAGCAGCTGGATACAAACACGCTACCAGCTTTCACTTAACACAACGCATCCAGATTTCACTAAAACGACGGCGTTTAGGAATCTCGCGCTACCAAAACACGCTACGACTGGATTTCACCAAATCGACCAGCTCTCACCACGAAACCAGATCTCACAACCAGATCTCTACTAAAAAATACGATTAATCCAACAATTAATCTTAAATCAAATTCAGGTCTCACAATTTTAATGCTTCCGCTATTGTTTATTGCGTGGTTAACTCTGTGTTGTGCATCGGGCCTGACAAACCGATGGTCAATCAGAAAGGGTGATTCAGATTCTAGAAGATCTACTCAGGGCTTTTATCATAGATTTTTCAGAGATTTGGGATTTGAAACTGCCATTGGTAGAATTTACGTATAATAACAGCTTCCAAGCTTCAATCCAGATGGCCCCATATGAAGCTCTCTATGGTCGAAAATGCAGAACACCTCTTCATTGGGATGATGTAGGAGAACGAGCTGGTTTAGGACCAGATGTTGTAGAGAAAACAGCTGAAGACATCTGAAGCTGTTAGGAAAATAAGGGAGCGGATGAGAGCAGCTCAAAGCAGATAGAAAAGTTATGCTGATAATAGACGTCGAGAGCTGAGTTTTGAAGCTGGCGACCATGTGTTCTTGAAAGTAGCTCCAATGAAAGGAGTGATGCGTTTTGGGAAGAAAGGAAAGCTGAGTCCAAGATATATTGGTCCTTACGAAATTTTGGACAAAGCAGGAACGATGGCTTATCGATTAGCACTGCACCCACATCTGTCTTTAGTGCACAGTGTGTTCCAAGCATCAGTTTTAAGAAAATATGTTCCCAACCCGTCGCATATGCTGAGTTATGAACCAATCCACCTTGCACCAGATCTGAGTTCTGAAGAAAGACCCGAGAGAATTCATCTTAAAGAGAATAGGAAGCTGAGGAATCGTACCATTCCAATTATTAAAGTACAGTGGTCTAACCAATCAGAGCGAGAAGCTACATGGGAGACCGATTCTGATATGCATAGTATTTACCCAGAGCTGTTTGGTAAGTAAATTTCAAGGACGAAATTTCAGTAAGGAAGATAGAGTTGTAACGCCCCAAAATCCATAGGACCACAATTATTAACCTTTTTATTTAAAGCTGCTTTGAGCATCCAGATTTCAGCTTCAGTTAGTTTTATTTATTTAAGCTGATTTCTTTCTTTCAACATCGAACATGATTCAGAAGGTTCCGATCAGATTTCACCTCAAGCACAAATCGAGCTGATTCAGATTTCATTCGAAAATAAAATTCTTTAAATGAGAGATAAGTTCTTTTCAAAATCTTATGGCAAGTTTATAAATTAAAATAGTAGTAGGGAGTTTTTATAAATTTTACAAGGATTTGTTAAGCTAACCATGCCTTATCCTTGTACTTTCACCAACTACAAATCATTCTCCCGTATATCATGATTTTACGTGAGTTAGAAGCTCATTTTGCTTGCCAAGAAAATCTTTGGTTCTCTCAAATTCTAAGGAACTCGTCGCGAGTGCTTGAGGAGATCTTCTGTCGAGACTAGATGTACTTCGTGATTTCCAGTATAAGGCAAGTAAAGTTGATTCTTTGCTACACCATGAAAGTATATATTTATATCTCGTTCCTTTAGTTCCGTGATTGCTTGCCTGTTTTCACGCCCACGTTTTAGCCAATGTTCATTCTCTTGCTCGATTTAAAGAGAATGTTTCGGGGTCACAGAGTAGATTTCTGTTTTTAAAACTCTCCATCATGTTTTAAAGCGATTATTGTTGTTTTAAAATACTGAGCAGTACATAATCAAGTTTAATTTATGATTATGAACCCCTTCGTTCTGGTGTGAGGTGGTGTCTGGACTTGACTCCAAGTTGATCGGCGATGCTAGTCAAATCGGGACTTTTCTGGTTAAATAAGCAGAACTGGTATCTTTGGATGTCGTCTGTGATTCTGCAATACAATTCCAGAAGCCAAATCCGTTTCATGCTAGCGGTACTATTCTAGAAGGCAAATCTGTTTCACGCTAGCGGTACTATTCCAAAAGCCAAATCTGTTTCACGCTAGCGGTACTATTCCAGAAGCCAAATCTGTTTCATGCTAGCGGTACTATTTCAGAAGCCAAATCTGTTTCACGCTAGCGGTACTATTCCTATAGCCAAATCTGTTTCATGCTAGTGATATAATTACCGAAGTCAAATATGTTTTCCACGTTTGAGATATGCACTCTTTAACCAAAGATGTATGCTCAGTGCAACGTATTATTTTAAGAGAAAGGAGTTTTAAAAGAAGTGAACCCGGATGTTTAGTGATCCGATTTCGATCAAATGCTTTGTTTAAAGGAAGTAATGTTCAGTTTTAAAGGATTTATGGAATAGATAACAGACGGTCAAAGATGGAAGGGTGAGCTAGTTGTCGAAGGAATCAGTTTCCCCTTCATATTGTTATGGGCGATGTTTCGCCATATTGTTACTGAATTCAGATGTAGCTTGATCAAGCACCATTGGACCTAAGGAGAGCTTCTAAGCCATAAGTCACAAGAAAAATATAGATGAGATCTGGGTTGCTTTCCCAAATCTGATTTTACGAAAAGAATTTATTTTTAAACTGACTTCCTTTAAACCATGATTATCTTAAGTTATGTATGTGTCTGCCTGCACTAAGTGACCTTTGTTATTCTCGATTTTACTTGCTGAACCCTTAGGCTCATTAGCTTTCTTGGTGCAGGTGAGGCAGATCTGGGGCCGACGGGAGGCGGGAGCTGAATGCTGGGGCATGTGTGTGTTTATCGAAGGCTGGAGTTTCCGTTTTGTTGTTGTTTCTGATCTTTTGTCAAAACTGTATTAAGATCCATTACAACAATAGAGAATTAATATAGAGTTCCAATAGTTGTAATATCTTGTTTTGTAAACTGATTCAGAAGTATTTGCCCGTGTGTGTTTCAGGTTATCATGGATTCTCCACTGTACGTGAAGTTGATCCAGCTAGTAATGTCCCGAGAGGTGGATAGAGTGTCCCAGTTATATATAGTATATTTATGTTATAGTGCATTGTATCTATGTTGAGCGAGAGACTCATCATGGATCCTTTGATTTGTTGATTGGGAGTCACTCTATGCTTGTACGTTAGTTTGTTGTTGTATTGGGTTTTCATTGTTGTAAAACCAGTATTTTGGATATCAATATATTTTTAACTTATCTTTTCTAAGTCAGGCCAAAGCAAAACATTTTAGCCACTATTTTTGTCAGGCCTCGTGCTCATAACAGAGTAAAAACATACAAACACATGCGGAAGCTATTAAAAAGCGGGTAAAATTTTCGCTTTTGGCCTGACGAGTTAAAACAATATAATTTAAAATAGTGCGATACTCAAAATAGATCCCAGTTTATAAATTCAACAAAACAACAAATGGCTACAAGCCATAACAAAACAGTATAGCATCCAACCACGAGTGTCAGACTCCAACTACTGGATACAGCCACAAAGCACAGGGCAACCCCCTGGCTAACTCAACTGATACATATAAATATGCTATACACAACTGGGATACTCTAACTACCTCCTGGGGCACCTCCAGCTGGGTTAAAACCACGACCAGCTGTAAAACCTGGGTTCCCTGAAAATAACACAACAAGGAAAACAACCAAGCCCCAGAGGGACATGGGGTCAAACCCCAGTACGGAGAGCAACTATAAAACAGCAGTAAACAGCAAGAATAAAATGCAGATGCTATGCATGCAACCGCGGACAACAGCCGAAGGCTACAACCAAGAAAGTGAGCCAAAGAACTCAATGCACAGCTCAACGGAAATCTGCAACAGAATATGTGGCCACGGTGAGTGTAGGACATGTGGGTGCTACCCACTCACCCCTACTCGCCCACCCTTACCAGCTGCATCAACAACCCAACCTATGAACTGTGGTAGCTAGCCACTCGGCGCATAGGGGAAATGAGAGTGCGGAATCATCGCTCGCCCTCGCATCCTGGTAAGAAAACAGAGAAACAACAACGAACAAAGGCTGCAATAGCTGAATGGAATGCGTGTATGCAACATTTTAGAACAACAAACATATAACCATATGTAACACAACAATTACACACGGAAAGCATACACAGCTCTCACACAGAGCAACAACATCACACGGCAGTCCAAACACAGCCATCTCGCAATTTATCCAAGCCAGGTTCCACGCTGAATTACAAGCTCAAGATCTGTACCTCAATTCTGTGCAATAACTACCACAACAAGGAGCCCGAGAGATCTGGTTAGGAACCTGCTGAACACAACGTACAAGCATAAATCTCACGGGTCACAAGCACAAAACCCACGGCTGGGAGTTACAACTCAAACCAGCAACTGATTCCAACAATACCACTAACAGGAAGCTTAAACAAAGGCTAAGACTAAGATCTCAACAACAATTCGAAGTTCTACCTCAACGACGCAACACACGGCCTAAGACAGCAACTTCGCGATCTCGCTCTAGCCAACAACAGCATCCAAGAATGGTAAAATATGGAAGAGCTTCTCGAGAGGAGTCCAACGTTACCTCAAACGCCCAAAAAAACGGTCGAAAATGACGGGAATCACCGTATAAAATCAACGGTGAACAGTACTAGGGTTCGAGAAACAGAGGTCGAAAATTGGGAGAATTTCACTAAGTATGGGATCTGGTATCACAAATCGAAGACCAAGTCTTTCTTAAATAAATCTCGCGACTGCTGAAATCTGGTTAAAATGTCCACCGGCAAAACCAGCAGTTGCTCTACAACCATCGACTGGTTCTCAAATCCAAAAGCTGGATTGTATAACACTCAAAAACTGATACCAGACGTTGCATCAAAACGCTGCGTTCCAACTTAATAAAACGGTGTCGCATAGCTTACGTCATCAAATCCGGTCGATAACCCTCGCGCAAAACCAGCCGCAAGCTACAGGAAACCAGACGCAAGCTACAATAGAGTTGACCATCGTTGACATCTGCTCTCAGCTGGACAACCAATCGACACACACGCGAACAAATCCTCGCAGCTAGTACCAGTCGCAACATCCAAACGACGTCACGCCAACTTATCGAAACGCTGTCGTTTGTCCTCAACAAACAAAATAAAGCAGCAGCTGGATACAAACACGCTATCAGCTTTCACTTAACACAACGCATCCAGATTTTACTAAAATGACGGCGTTTAGGAATCTCGCGCTACCAAAACACGCTACGACTGGATTTCACCAAATCGACCAGCTCTCACCACGAAACCAGCTTTTACCCAAAATCTCAAAAATGCGAAAAATTCCAGAAATGCTCTAAAATCCGATTAATCCAATAATTAATCTTAATCAACTTTCCAGGTCTCACAAAGGCTTTTGTGTAACAGTACCCCCAGGAGAAGAATTAGTATCCCATGCTTTGTTTCGTGATTTAGAACTTAGGCTTCAAGGACGTGTGATTACCGCAGATTTGATAGTGCTACCGATGCCTGAATTCGACATGATTTTAGGAATGGACTGGTTGACCAAGCATGGAGTGGTAATAGATTTTAAGACCCGATCAGTAGCGGTTAATCCACCCAGATGAAACCCTTTTAAGTTTGAAGCCAATCAGATGTGGAGGATTCCTCGTATTATATCAGCACTTAAGGCTCAAAGTTGTTTGAAGAAAGGTGGGATAGGATTTCTGATAAGTTTGTCATCCTTAGTAGCGACTAGTAAGCCCCAACTTTTAGATGTGGAGGTGGTAAATTAGTTTTCCAAAGTTTTTCCAGAAGATATACATGGAATACCACCAGATAGAGAGCTGGAATTTTCTATTGACTTAGTTCCAGGAGCAGCTCCAGATAGTATTTACCCAGAGCTGTTTGGTAAGTAAATTTCAAGGACGAAATTTCAGTAAGGAAGATAGAGTTGTAACGCCCCAAAATCCATAGGACCACAATTATTAACCTTTTTATTTAAAGCTGCTTTGAGCATCCAGATTTCAGCTTCAGTTAGTTTTATTTATTTAAGCTGATTTCTTTCTTTCAACATCGAACATGATTCAGAAGGTTCCGATCAGATTTCACCTCAAGCACAAATCGAGCTGATTCAGATTTCATTCGAAAATAAAATTCTTTAAATGAGAGATAAGTTCTTTTCAAAATCTTATGGCAAGTTTATAAATTAAAATAGTAGTAGGGAGTTTTTATAAATTTTACAAGGATTTGTTAAGCTAACCATGCCTTATCCTTGTACTTTCACCAACTACAAATCATTCTCCCGTATATCATGATTTTACGTGAGTTAGAAGCTCATTTTGCTTGCCAAGAAAATCTTTGGTTCTCTCAAATTCTAAGGAACTCGTCGCGAGTGCTTGAGGAGATCTTCTGTCGAGACTAGATGTACTTCGTGATTTCCAGTATAAGGCAAGTAAAGTTGATTCTTTGCTACACCATGAAAGTATATATTTATATCTCGTTCCTTTAGTTCCGTGATTGCTTGCCTGTTTTCACGCCCACGTTTTAGCCAATGTTCATTCTCTTGCTCGATTTAAAGAGAATGTTTCGGGGTCACAGAGTAGATTTCTGTTTTTAAAACTCTCCATCATGTTTTAAAGCGATTATTGTTGTTTTAAAATACTGAGCAGTACATAATCAAGTTTAATTTATGATTATGAACCCCTTCGTTCTGGTGTGAGGTGGTGTCTGGACTTGACTCCAAGTTGATCGGCGATGCTAGTCAAATCGGGACTTTTCTGGTTAAATAAGCAGAACTGGTATCTTTGGATGTCGTCTGTGATTCTGCAATACAATTCCAGAAGCCAAATCCGTTTCATGCTAGCGGTACTATTCTAGAAGGCAAATCTGTTTCACGCTAGCGGTACTATTCCAAAAGCCAAATCTGTTTCACGCTAGCGGTACTATTCCATAAGCCAAATCTGTTTCACGCTAGCGGTACTATTCCATAAGCCAAATCTGTTTCACGCTAGCGGTACTATTCCATAAGCCAAATCTGTTTCACGCTAGCGGTACTATTCCATAAGCCAAATCTGTTTCACGCTAGCGGTACTATTCCATAAGCCAAATCTGTTTCACGCTAGCGGTACTATTCCATAAGCCAAATCTGTTTCACGCTAGCGATACTATTCCTATAGCCAGATCGGTTTTGCGCCAGTGGTACTATTCCAGAAGCCAAATCTGTTTCATCAAAGATGGAAGGGTGAGCTAGCTGTCGAAGGAATCGATTGCCCCTTCATATTGTTATGGGCGATGTTTCGCCATATTGTTACTGAATTCAGATGTAGCTTGATCAAGCACCATTGGACCTAAGGAGAGCTTCTAAGCCATAAGTCACAAGAAAAATATAGATGAGATCTGGGTTGCTTTCCCAAATCTGATTTTACGAAAAGAATTTATTTTTAAACTGACTTCCTTTAAACCATGATTATCTTAAGTTATGTATGTGTCTGCCTGCACTAAGTGACCTTTGTTATTCTCGATTTTACTTGCTGAACCCTTAGGCTCATTAGCTTTCTTGGTGCAGGTGAGGCAGATCTGGGGCCGACGGGAGGCGGGAGCTGAATGCTGGGGCATGTGTGTGTTTATCGAAGGCTGGAGTTTCCGTTTTGTTGTTGTTTCTGATCTTTTGTCAAAACTGTATTAAGATCCATTACAACAATAGAGAATTAATATAGAGTTCCAATAGTTGTAATATCTTGTTTTGTAAACTGATTCAGAAGTCTGTTTACTTAAATCTGTTGTTGCTATTTACTTTTGGAGCCAAATGTTTGTATATCGGTTTTGTAAGGAAATACAGCTTAAAATATTTCGCATTCGGCTTTTATATTCCTCTTGTTTATTAAATTAACTCCACTCTGTTGATTCGCATGGGTATGGGCGTCACAAGAACATACCCGAGCATATCAACTGAAAAACTGTACAGTATAAACAGAAGATCTAAGCTCAGTTGAGAAGAAGAGCATATCAGTTCAGAGTCCATAATATTAGTATTAGCTCAGACTCAGTTCAGCACATAGCAGATCAGATCAGAGCAGCTTAATTCAGAGTAGCTCAGTTCTATTTAGAGCAGATCGGTTCAGAGTGTATCAGTACAGAACATAATAGAGCGGTTCATAGCAGTAGAAGCAGATCAGCTTAGTCCAGATCAGAAAGACTCAGAACAGTTCAGATAAGAAGAGATGAACATATATGAATAGCACTCAGTAAATAAAGAGCGGTATAGTTATGTGTGCAGATCAGGTTGGAGTTTCGCATCAGATCAGTTCATATTAGAAGAGAAGAGCTTATTGAATACAACATATCAGAATGGGATTAAGATCAGATCAAGCACGAGACGAACAAATCAGTTTGAACAAGATCGACGATTGTCAGGACAGAAGTGGTCCAAACAAATTTGTTCAAATATGACAAGACGTTAGTTTAGAGCAATCAAAGAGCATCTCAAGCACAGGACTTTCGTCGTAATACTGCACAAAGAAAGGACAACAATCACACAATGTTAGAAACTTTACAGAAGCTATTTCAACTTCTAGGAACTTGTGTCCAACGTTCATATTAGATAGAGGCTCTATATATACAATATGAATTGAAGACAAAAGAGAATGAGAGGGTGAGACTCTCAGATCTGCGTGGTGCATAGAGTGCCGGTTCAGACGAGAAAAGAAGATATCAGTTGTGCACCAGCAGTAGATGTCATTGAGTAGTCCTGAAGATCACAAAGAAGATGACAATGTGTGAGGTCATATGTGAAAGCTGAACTGAAATAGATTAATTCTTACACACACACATTCACTCACAATATATGAGAGATTAGCATATCAGATAGCTGAGTTAATGTGAAAAAAAATTGTTTCAAATGTAGTCTTCTCTGGGAGCCGTTAAACAACTGCAAACAGTTTGGAGTCTAGAAGTTCAGTTCAGGTGAGGCCTGAATGAGTGGGTTTGTGCAAACAGTTGTATAAATCAAAATCTTCTAGAGTGAATGAGAAGAAATGAATCAAGAATTTTGAACCAACTCCTGATATTTAGGAAGAGGTTTACTATCAAGATCTAATTCAGTTATACCAATTTAAGGATATTCTCTCAGATAAAAGTATATATGAAGAAGAATAAATCTAAGTAAAAAAGGATCTGATGGAGAATCGGAGTCAGAATCTGACTAAGGGAGAAGTGTTTCATCACGAAGCGCATGAAGATTTGTCTAGTTTATTTAGCCAGACAACTATTTCTCACAATATGGTTCAAAGAATCATGATGGAAAATTTCTAAAAATCCACAAACCAAAACATAACTTGGTAATCAGTCCCTTCTTAGAATTTTCTTTGTCTCGTGTCCATAATCCAAAGATTCCTTTGTTTCTGGTCCCCGGTGGTCAAAGTATTTTCAAAAAAATACCAAAATGAACCTCAACTGTTACACTCAAAGGCAAGGTGTTGACTATGATGAAACCTTCTCGCCAGTCGCAATGTTCAAGTCAATTAGAATATTGTTAGCCATAGCCGCATGGTACGACTATGAGATATGGCAGATGGATGTGAAAACTGCGTTCCTTAATGGAAGCATTAAGGAAGAGATCTATATGCCGCAGCCTGAAGGTTTCACATCTGTTGGAAGCGAGCATAAGGTATGCAAACTTCAGAGATCGATCTACGGTCTCAAACAAGCATCGCGAAGTTGGAACCTGAGATTCGATGAAACAATTAAGGAATTTGGTTTCATCAAGAATCCCGAGGAGCCATGTGTCTATAAAAAGGTAGTTAAAAGCGCTGTGACGTTCCTAGTACTTTATGTTGATGACATTCTACTCATTGGGAATGATGTAGGAATGTTGCAATCAACTAAAGTATGGTTGTCTAGCAGATTCTCGATGAAGGACATGGGTGAAGCATCCTATATTCTTGGAATACAGATCTATCGGGATAGATCTAAACGGATGCTCGGACTCACCCAAGCTACCTACATCGATACCATACTTAGGAGGTTCTCTATGGAAGAGTCCAAGAGAGGACACCTACCTATGTGCCACGGGGTCACTCTATCCAAGTCTATGTGTCCAAAGACTGATGAGGAGATAGAGAGTATGACACGTGTACCATACGCCTCGGCAATAGGTAGCATTATGTTTGGCATGATCTCGACTAGACCGGATGTCGCGTATGCTCTGAGTGTCACGAGCCGCTATCAGGCCAACCCCGGCCAATTGCATTGGAAGGCTGTGAAGGACATTCTTAAGTACTTGCGAATGACTAAGAATATGTTCATGGTCTATGGGGGTGGTGGACTGAAACTGGAAGGCTACACTGATTTTAGCTTCCAGTGTGACGTGGATGATTCGAAATCAACCTCTGGATTTGTATTCATGCTCAATGGTGGTGCTGTCTCTTGGAAGAGTTCCAAGCAAGACACCATCGCGGATTCAACCACTGAGGCTGAGTACATTGCAGCATCAGCTGCTGCTAAGGAGGCCGTTTGGATAAGGATTTTCGTCCAAGAGTTGGGCGTCATTCCTAATGGAGTTGGTCCAGTCCCGGTGTACTGCGACAACACGGGTGCCGTTGCGCAAGCAAAGGATCTAGGTCTCACCAAAGATCCAAACACATACTGAGGAAATACCACATAATCCGGGATATTGTGGCTAGAGGTGACATAGCAGTTGAGAGAGTCGCCCCTGCGGACAATGTTGCTGATCTACTTACGAAGCCCTTGCCAGGACCCTTGTTTGCAAAATATCGCGAAAAATGGGACTGCGTCTGCTGAGTAGTTGGCTTTAGGGCAAGTGGGAGATTGTTAGAGTAGATGCCCAACTAGCCAACTTGTGGCGTGTGGGTTTATAGACTCTTGTATGAAACAATCTTTATATATGATATTCGCATTTATTATATGGCATTCTTTACTTTCATTGTGTGTACAATGATTTACAATTGCGTTGAGTAAAGACCAAGAATGCACTAAAGCGTATGTTAGATGTGATAGTGGGTATGACGGCTATCATGAAACACATCTAATAGTCGCTGTGTATTCTGAACATGTTCCTAGTCGATTGGGCCGTCAAAATGAGGATAAGGCCGCCCGAGTTCGAGACTAGTATCTGCGATGCGAAGTACCATGTTTCATTGGTAGGGAACATTGTGATGTTCTGAGCATGCAGATAGATAGTGACCTGGTGATCTATCGAACTACCCTCGTTCGGACTTTCCAAGTGGTTACCATTTGTCTAGTGGATAAGTCCGAGGTCTTGGTTGTACTGATTAGTCCTCACGACTCGAAACGTCATTGAGACTCTACATGATAGGCGTCTCACTTTGACACGTTTTCCGACTCACTTGGGGTCATAAGGCGTCGGGATTGGGTGAGACCTCGATGTATGTAGGAGTCGATGCATCGTTGTCGAGGATTCACCGCTCGCAGCATGCGTGGATATCCTATGCTATCTGAGTGGATAATAGTGTATAAATCTCTGGCCAGAGTACTAGAAGTTTTTTAGGTAATGGGTTTACCTAGTACTCGCGATGTCACTATTCGATCTCCAAGATGTATGCATAGCTATCGGATCTCTAGCGACTCTCGATTTACCAATGGTC
>KV015651.1:76878-91640 GCA_001598015.1 Dorcoceras hygrometricum
GGTGTTGAGAGCTAGCGGCTGGTCGGTGGCAAAACCAGTCGAAGCGTGTTTTAGTGCGAGATTCTTGAAACGCCGTCGTTTGCGTGAAGTCTGGTTGCGCGTGTTGTGATCAGCAGATGCGTTAGTGTATTTGCCGGGAGGATCGAAACGACTGCGTTTAGATTAGTTGGCGCGATGTCGTTTGGATGTTGCGTCTGGTACCAGCTGGTAGATTGTGTATGTGTGTCTGCTGGTTGTTCAGCAGATGTAGTTGTCAACGCGAGTCAACCATTCCTGTAGCTCAAAGAGGATGCGTCGTCGTTTCGTTGTTGCGACTGGGAGTCCAGCTGCAAGTGAGTTTCACCGCTGTTGCTTGCTGCTGGTAGTTTTGCGAGAGCTAGCGACTGGATGACGTCAGTGGAGCGACGTCGTTTGAATTAGTTGCAACGCTGCGTTTTGAGGTTGCGACTGGAATCAGCGGAGAGAAGCGTTGCGTTGTTTTGTTCTTGCGACTGGACACTCAGTTGCTGGTATAGTAAGCGACGTCGTTTGAGTAAGTTTGTGCGACGCCGTTTTGAGAACCAGCCGTTAGTTATTTTATCGATCGTTGGAGAAATCAGCTGTTGGTTCTTGCGTCTGCTGGTTTGATAAATTGTTGGTCTCGACTGGTTTTGTCGGTGGACAATTATTGGTATTGATTTCTAGTCGTTGCAAGTGCTATTTATAGGAAGACTTGGTCTTCGAATTGTGGTATCAATTCCATACTTAGCAAATATTTCCAGCCTTTCGTTCCTTATCTTTCGAACCCTAGAACACTGTTCAGCCGTGAGCTTTCCGGCGATTTCCCGTCGTTTCCGATGGTTGTTTTGCTCGTGTGAGGTAGCGTTGGACTCCTCTTGAGAAGCTCTTCCAATTCATACAAGTTTTAGAAGCTGTAATTGGCTAGTGTAGGAACGCGAAGTTGCTGCCGTTCGAGTGTTGAGTCGATTTGGTAGAGCTACGTTCTGGTTTTCGGTGAGACCTTGTTCCTAGCCATAGTTTTTAAGCTTTCTATGTAATTGTTGAGGTATATGGAGCAGCTGGTCGAGTAAGACTCCCAGCCGTGAGCTGGTTTAGCAACCTGTTAGATTTATGCTGTGTATGCCGTGTGTTTAACAGGCTTTTACCAGAGTCTTCGGGATTTCTCGCAGGGTTAGTTGTTGACTCAGTATAAGGTACGGATTTGAGCTTGTTTTACAGCAAAGTTATGGCTTGGATGAATTGTAGTCGCTGGTATGTGGAATTGCCGTGCCTGCTGGTTGTGTCCTGTTGAGGATTGTGTATGCTATTTGTGCATTTGCTACGTTGCATATGTTTATATGCTGGCATTCCCGCATGTTGCATACACGCATGGTATTCCTTTCCAGTTTTGGTAGTCTTTGTACCATTGTTGTATTGTTGTTCTTTCTTACCAGGATGTGAGGGCGAGCGGCAATACCGCACTCTCATCTCCCTGCTGGGATCGTAGCCACCATGCGCCGATTGGTTAACTACCACAGTTCATGGGCGAGTCAACAGCAGGTCGAGTTGTTTGATGCATCTGGTAAGTAGGGGTAGTGTCATGGCGATTGGCTTACTACCACACTGTGAACACACCCCGTGGCCACTGTGATGCCCTGTGCTATGTTGTTGTACCCGTAGGGGAGTATGATACATGTTTGAATTATGTATGCTTTGTTGTTGATTGTTTTATGATTTGAGAAACTTATTTTAAGTATCGTTGTATTTTAAATTATATGTTTAAAACCGTCGGGCCTAAAAGCGAAAATTTTACCCACTTTTGATAGCTTCCGCATGTGTTTATCTGTTGTGAGCACGAGGCCTGACAAAAGGCATCACCAAAAACTCATAATGTCCATACCTAGTCCTGAATGTTGTCTTTGCCACGTCAGCGTCTCTGATCCGTAACTGATTATAACCAGACCGTAGATCAATCTTAGTATACAGCAGATCCCTGCAACTGGTCAAACAAGTCATCAATCATCGGCAATGGATACTTGTTCTTAAACGTTGCTTTGTTCAACTATCAAAAATCCACACACATCCTCATAGATCCATCCTTCTTCTTCATGAAGAGAATCGGAGCTCCGCAGGGCGACATACTCGGTCTAATGAAGCCCTTCTCTAAAAGATCAGGAAACTGCTCTTTGAGTTCCTTCAACTCAGCTGGCGCCAACCGATACGGAGCTCTAGAAATCGGGGCTGTCTCTGGCACCAACTCTATACTGAAGTCAATCTCGTATCGGAGAGAATCCAGGAATCTCATCCGAAAAAACGTCAGGAAACTCTCGAGAAATCGGAACATCGCTCAACTCTACTCGTGATACTCGGGAAACATCCAAGGCATAGATCATAAACCCTGAATTCTCCAGCGACAACAAACTAAACATCTCCATGGCAGACACAAAAGGAATCTTAGGTCGCGAATCAGCATCATAGAAATCCCATTTCTCTCCAAATTCAGGCCTAAATCTCACCACACCATGGAAACAATCCATTGTCGCTCTATAACTGGACAACACGTCCATTCCAAAAATAAAATCAATCTCTAATTCCAAAACAATCAGATTGGTCACCAACACATACCCATCAAACCTAAGAACACAATCCAACACCACCTCACAGGACAACAAACTCACGCCAGCAGGGGTAGATACAGAGACAACATCACACAGTGGGGAAGAACTCAGCCCACACCCATACACAAACAACTCAGAAATAAAAGAGTGTGATGCTTCAGTATCAAACAAAACTCATGCAGGAAAATCAAAGATAGCACAAGTACCTGTAATAATCCTCTCAGGCATATCAGCAGCTTTCTCACTTGTCAAGGAGTTCACCTGAGCCTGCTGCGGTCCCGGAAACTTAGGTCTCGAAGGTCCACCAAACCTAGATGGTTCACGGGGTTGGAATCCAGAACGTTGGCACTGAGCAAAAGGTTGTGGTGTCTGCGAAGAACCACCAGCTGAACCTTGTTGCGACTGACTCACTGAATATCCTCCAGCTGGACACCTTCGAGAAAAATGTCCAGGCTGCCCACAGTTATGGCAAAGGCCCTGAACTCCACGACACTGAGAAGTCATATGATGACCTCCACACTGTCCACAAGTCACTCCTCATCCGAAGCCACTGCCACCAGAACTCACTGGTCCAGAAGAACTCGAGTTCGAACGCTTCTTAAATTGTTTCCCTCGGGGCTTGAACCTCTGTCGATTCGACTGTTGCGGCACTTGAGGAGATTGTAAAGAAGGCATCACTTCCGGCACAGGTTGAAAACTACGTCCAGCTATCGGTTGAACCTGATTCTGCGCCTCCAAAAGACTCTCCTCAATGTCCACTGCTCTATCCACCGCCTCAGCATATGTCGTAGGGGAACCAGCTAACACCATGCGGAACAACTCGGGCCTCAACCCTCTCAAAAACTTTTTCCTCTTCGTCCTCTCCTGGTTCGCAACATGGGGAACATACGACAACAGTGAAGAAAACTACCTGGCATACTCGGCCACCTCAAGTTCCCTTGATTCATATTGTCGAACTCCCGCTCAAAGATGTTGTAGAAAGACTCAGGGGTATACTCCTGTCGAAAAGCTGCACAGAATCTCTCCCAAGAAATCACAACTCCAGTCTCTCTCATGACACGAGAAGTACCCTTCCACCAGCGTTGCGCATGCTCTCTCAACTGCAACACTGCTAACTTCAGTCTCCTCTCTTGCGAGTACTCCACTGCGTCAAACAACTCCTCCATGTGCTCAAGCCAACCTTCAGCCAACAGACCAGCCTTGACACCAGTAAAAGTCGGGGGATTGATCCTCTGGAACCTAGCCAACACTAGCTCCATCTCTCCAATCTGTCGGGTCACATCATCCACCTCTACTTCAGCCTGTCTACGTTGGCGACACAAAGGGATACCCTGCTGCTCAACATCACTGCCGGGGCTCTAGACTCCCCATCTATCTGCCTAGCAATCCTACTCCTACGTCTCCTCGGCGGCATCTACCAAAACTCAGAGGTAAGAAGACAAGCAGATAAATCACAGAGGCAGATAATCAAATCATACAATCACAGAGTCAGTCAAAATCAAAATTCAAACTCTGTGCCTAGACTCAAGTGTGAATAAAAGAAAACGAGCTTATCCCAGTTTAAGCTCTGATACCAAAAATGTCATGCCACGTGCGCTAATACAACAATTAGTCTCAAATATGCGGAAGCATCATAAAAATATGGGCTAAAAATTTTCAATAATGGGCCTGATCCAATATCATTCAAAATACATTCATACTCAAAATAAGAGTTTAGTTTAAAACTCAAACAACAACATAACACACGATCCCAAACATACATAAAGGCACAGGACATCCCCTGGCTCAATATAAATATAAGTACACTGGGACTCAAATCAGAAAGGGGATCGACCAGCTGAAACTCCACTCTGCCCAGCCTGGTTACCTGAAGAACCTGCAATGGCCCACGTAGACCAAAACAGCCCAACACAGGTAAAATAAATGAGGTCAAACCTCAATACAAAGAGCACAATAAAAGAATCTATCATATCAGACAATGCAATATATCTATCGTGCAATGCATGAAAGGGCTACCAAGAATCATCGGTAGGCAAATAGCACAACGACTCAGCTGTGCAAATCTCATCAATCATCATCATCTTGTGATCTTCAGGTGCGACGACTCAGCCGACCATCACAAGGTATGGTGGTTTTCAGGAACAACGACTCAGCTGGCCACCACATCAAAAACAGCATTGGACCTTTCAGGCACGACGACTCAGCCGGCCGATCACAATGTATAAACGGATTCATCTTTCAAAGAAAATCAGGCTCAATATGTATGCGTGAATGAACATCAGACTCATGATTAAAATCAATGCACATAAATCACACGCACAAATAGATATGGGCACAAAATCATTATACAGGCCATACAAATCACAGCAGCTAATACACGACAGAAATATTCCCAAAGCTAATAATAAAGACTGCTTAATCTAGTTACAAATCACAGCAGCTAATACACGACAGAAATATTCCCAAAGCTAATAATAAAGCTGCTTAATCTAGCTCAATTCGTACCTCAATTCAGCTTTTACCTCAACAGATCTTACAACAAGAACAACAACCAACCCAAGTCTACTGCCCTAGCAGCTTCACGACGAACTCAACAGAAGCTACGACCTGCTCAAATATGTTAAGATATCTCAAAATCAACTCAATTCTGAACTCAAACAGCTTAATTCTAAAGCCCAGTAACTTAACTCAGTTACCTAACTCCAACAGAGCACTACTCAGCTCTCATACGAAGCTCAAATCGGTAAAGAATCACTTACCCAAAGCTGTTAAAGAACAGAAGAACTACTGGTCCACAATCACGAAGACACATGTACACTGTAACTACTTCACTCTCCTCAAATCCGGCGACTCCAGTCTCCAAACTGGTATCAATTGAAAGCCTTAGAGAAGACGAGCTCAGCTCTACCAATCTTGCTCCAAACGACGGCGAAAAACGATGGAAGTCGACGGAAATAGGGTTCGGGTGAACAGTAGCAATCAAGGGTTATCGGGGATGAAGATAGGGAATATAAGGTTCAAAAATACTCTAAGTGTTTATCAGCACTTACATATATATCCCCAAATCAAAGCTTCAGCAGAAGTCAATTCATCGACTAATTCAGATCTCATCACTAAGGCAGAAGTATCTCAATTCTGGCCTCAGCTTTCACTCACATCTGTCAACGCTAACTAAGATCTTGTCTCCAACAAAACACGCGCTTCTCATCAAAAACGACGTCGCCCTAACTTATCAAAACGACGTAGCATCGGAGTCCGCTCTCTCAACAGATCCCGCTAACGCTCCTTAGATCTTGATCACATCTGTATCATCCAACGCACTAGTCTACACACTACCGTTGACCAACGTTGACATCTGATCGTACCCTGATGAACAGATTCCACTCAGTAAGCATAGAGTCTGAACACACGATACGATGTCGCATTACCTCTCACAACGCCATATCTGCCTAACACCCAAAACAACAGCGTTTCACTCCATGCTTGTGACAATTCACGCAAACACGCGAGGGACAGATCTGAACATCCAGATTTCACTCAAATCTGAAATTTTAAAAATCACCAAATCCTCGAATCTGGAAACCCGATACTCAGAAACTCAATTAGCAAATTCTAAACCAAATCTGATTAGCTAATAAATCGTACTTAGCAAATTCTAGTCCTCACATTGTCGGCGTCCGCCAGCCCCATGTAGTCATATATAGTCTCCATGGATCGGAACCACTCCTCAGCAACAAGTGGATCAGTGGTGCCAGCAAACTCCTTAGGTCCCTGCTTGCGGAACCTCTCTGCAACGTCCTCTCTTTTTTTTAGTGGAGGAGAATGTGAGGATCGAGAATTATTTGAGGTAACTAGTGCTTAAACCAGATTTGATTAACAGCAATTTATCGGGTTAATCAGCTTAGAGGGGTTAATCGGGTTAGTAGGAGTCAGCCTAGGCGTGAGCTGATCTAAGGTTGCACAAGCTGTTCTGGAAGTACTGTGCAGTATAGCCCGTGATGAGCTAGTGAGAACTCATCTGCTTTAGTGAGATCTGGCAGGGTGGTTGCTCTGAGATGGTATCAGATTGTGTAGTGAGACGTAAGCTGGATTCAGCTTTGGGAGTTACGCAGCGTTCTGAGTTGAGCAGTAAGATCAGGGGTGTTGAAACGAAACAGACTCTAGAATTTTTTTTAAACATGTGCGTAAAAACATAAACTTCAAGTATGGCTCGTTCCCTCTTTAAAACATTTCTAAGTCATTTTCTAAAAATACTTTAAGCATAAATAAAGGAATAATTTAAAATGTTAAAACATCCGTACTGTATAAAATCAAATAAAATCGACTGCGTCAAAATACTAAAAATAACATGTTTTAAACCAATATCAAACTGTATCAAATCAACATAACACTGATGCGGTCAAGGGGTACTGCTGCAACAGGCGCTCAGATGTCCTCACCGCCAGTCGGTGTAAACTCATCAGTAGGGTCATCATCTGCACCAGTTAAACCTAGGAGCCTAGAGGCTCAGCATGCTCTATCGTAATACATAGCAAAGTACATACTAATAAAATCGCATGCAAGAACATACTTGTAATCAAAATAACGTTAAAGCATGAATGCATATATGATCTTAAAACATTTCTTCATACATTTCATATCATAACATATCATATAACATATAAGGCATGACATAACATAACCTGAAAAACATATGAGTCCTATCAGTGAATGTGAGCGGGCGTATGACTGATCAGTCGTAATAACCAACGTATGTGGCGGTGTGGTTCACCCCGATATCACACGAGGATCCCTATATGTCACACCTATAACCTATAAATTGCCACTTCACCCTGATATCACATGAGGATCCATAGGCTCATAATCATACCTAAAAACAGGGGATCCCCGGGCCCGGATACCCGGCTAACTCCCATCATAAAACTTTGCCACATCACCTCAATCCATATATATTCACGGGCTTCTACATTTTCTACTCCGATCAAGGGCTGGTTCAGGTGCCTGGCCCACTTGATCTAAGCCCAAAAGCCTAAACTTAACCTTAAAGCTGACATCCAACCCTAAACATGACTTGACCCAATAAGCCTTAGAATTTATCCTTAAAATTTAACAAAATGCTCAACACTTCTCTTTAAACTCAAGCATTAAAATTTGACTAAATAAAAGACCCATTGACCAATTTTGACTTTAAAATTTAAAATAAAGTATTAGGTCCAAATTAATTAAAAGTTTGACTAAAAATTTTGAATTTTAAAGGTTTGACCAAATAATCTTAAAATTGGACCCAATACTTTAAAATAAAAATACCCGGTCCAGAAATAAAATAAGTCGGACCAAACTTAAAATATTTTGAATCAACCCTCGACTAACCGACCAGATCCAACCGAACTGAAATGAAGGAGACTCTAGAAATTTTTTTTAAAACATGTGCGGAATACTTAAACTTAAAGTGTGGCTCGTTCCCTTTAAAAACATTGCTAAATCATTTTCTAAAAATACTTTAAGCATAAATAAAGGAATAATTTAAAATGTTAAAACATCCGTACTGTATAAAATCAAATAAAATCGACTGCGTCAAAATACTAAAAATAACATGTTTTAAACCAATATCAAACTGTATCAAATCAACATAACACTGATGCGGTCAAGGGGTACTGCTGCAACAGGCGCTCAGATGTCCTCACCGCCAGTCGGTGTAAACTCATCAGTAGGGTCATCATCTGCACCAGTTAAACCTAGGAGCCTAGAGGCTCAGCATGCTCTATCGTAATACATAGCAAAGTACATACTAATAAAATCGCATGCAAGAACATACTTGTAATCAAAATAACGTTAAAGCATGAATGCATATATGATCTTAAAACATTTCTTCATACATTTCATATCATAACATATCATATAACATATAAGGCATGACATAACATAACCTGAAAAACATATGAGTCCTATCAGTGAATGTGAGCGGGCGTGTGACTGATCAGTCGTAATAACCAACGTATGTGGCGGTGTGGTTCACCCCGATATCACACGAGGATCCCTATATGTCACACCTATAACCTATAAATTGCCACTTCACCCTGATATCACATGAGGATCCATAGGCTCATAATCATACCTAAAAACAGGGGATCCCCGGGCCCGGATACCCGGCTAACTCCCATCATAAAACTTTGACACATCACCTCAATTCCTCGAGTTTAATCTTAAAAGAGACATTCCTGATCGTTTCATAAAATCTCATGATGCGTGATTTCTTAAAATCATGCAATTTAAAAGCTTAGCCCGTTAACGTATAATTAATTATTTTCTTTAAACATTTACGTACATAGCATACCACATATATGATTAATTATACATTTACGGACTTCTACATTTTTCTACTTCGGTCGAGGATTCCGAGGCCTGGCTCACCACTTCTAGACTAATCATCTCTCTAAACTTAGCCGATGAAACGAATGTTCACCGTGAGATGTAACATGAGATAATGCATGAACATGATCATAGGTGTATAGATCCGAAACATTCACATGAAATTCATACATATTTTCATAAAAACAGATTATTATGATTTAAATGGCGAGAAATAGAATTGATATCACATGCCTGGGTTGAAGAAGACGAAGATCTGCGAGGTACGGTTGTTGTAGACGCGAGATCGGGGCGCAACCGGCTTTTCATTACCAAGATTATTAAAAGATGGATGATTTTCGAAATTTGTGTGTTAATGGAGTGGAGAGGACGGCTGGTGCATAGAATTGAGGCTAGGTTTTGTGTAAAGTGTGATTAAGAAATAATGAAAGTGCCTAATATGACCCCTATTGATTTAATTATGAAAACTACAAGCTTGCCCCTCTAATTAAATTAAAAAGGTGTTTAAAACTCATAGTTGGGCTTTAATGGTTACATAATTTCGAAATATAGGCCTCCTCATAATTTAAAATGCCCAAAAACTCAATATTCCAGCCCGTATAGGTGAAAAACGGGTTCCCCTCCAAAATAATTATAAAACTCCTAATTTTCTGAAATTGTTGCTTAAAATAAAATAAATTCATTCTGAAAAATCTCATAACTTAAAAATCTCAAATTATTTTCATTACGATCGACCCTAATCTAGTCCACACGTTCGTAGCTCAAGCGGCTCGAAAAATAACACATGCATACCATGCAGCATAAAATCATAAATAAATCACATAAAATGGCATGTAATCATCGAAAAAAGTCATGCACTCATTTCTACGTAGTCAGGAATTTCTAGGCATTACAGTATCCCAGAACTGTTCACTTCTAAGTTGTTGTCCTCAAAACTGCTTAGGGCAGAAGGCTCCTTCAAGCCAACGAAGCAGCTCAGGCACTAATCGTGATATGTCCACTCAGCTCTGGACATCAAACAAGTCCCTAATATGAATCTGGATTACTCTATACCATGACCAGCTATCAGCTTAGGTCTCCAATCTGAACCCAAATCAGCTCTCGCACGCTAATAGCTCTCGCGCACTACTCCAGCTCAGGAATACAATCAGTTCTCACCAGAATTGACCCTCACTAACAGCTCTCATCCAACTGTGTGTCATCACCAGCTTGCACCCAAACTGATTTCACACACCAGCACATCATAGCACCTGAAATCTGGTCCCTCACCTCAGGGCACCCAGAACATCTCTAAGCTGATTTCATCTTACAGTCACACGGGAAATATCTGAGTTGTTCCCTCTAAGTTGTTGTCCCAAAACAGCTCACACAGATGTACTTCAACCCAGTTCGCAGCAGTCAAAACAGCGCCCTTAAACATATCAGTTTACAGGGTTCTCATCCATTTTACGGGTAAATTGTCTAGCACAGCTTCACCATTCTGCTCAAGACCTAAGCTGTTCTTCACCAACAGCCAGTCCCTCGTTCAGGTCTCACTGCTCATCTTAGAGCACTGCCTCACTACAAAACTGAAATCCATCTTAGACCCAAACTCAATTCCTACATCAGCTAACACAATAGCGGGTCAGCTCACGCAAGCTCAGCTCAACTACGCTGCTCATCACTTCGAGAAAAACTTGCATATACCAGGCCACTACTCTAAGCGATCCAGCTCGGGACTCAAACTTGTTGTTCAGCTCCAAGCTATACAGCCCAACCAGCTCACACCAAAACTGGTCTTAAAACTCTAAGCTGGAATCAAAGCACACTGGACCTATTCGCATCCTAGCAATCAGCTCAGGATATTCTATCCAGCTTACAACCACTGGCACAGCCCGCGCTGGTCAACCCAGCTCTCAAGGGTCAACCCAGTTTGCAACGTAGGGAACACCCAAAGCTGCATCCAGCTTCCCCTACTACTTAACTTACATCAAAAAAGCATACGCCTGTGCTGATCTAAATTGTAATTCGAATCAGCTTCATCTATCAGCTTAGCACCAATCCTAGAACCAACTCGTGTCCGAGCTATTCCCTCTTAACATATGCTCCCTAAGCTGATCTATACCGATTAGGCAGTCACTAATTTGGACAGATTACACAGTTAATTATCTCGGCTAATGACGGTCCTCACAGTTATAATATAATTAACTTTATATTTGAGCACAAGTATTCTCATAATTTTGTTACCATTATTTAAAATATATGTGGTGGTGGATGGAAGGATTGGAATTTCATATCTTATATCACTAATATTTATTACCTTGGCCTCGAGGTACGAGCTCGTATATGTGTAACACCTCGAGCGCTACTTGTAGCTCTCCCTGTTGACATCATTAATTCTCCTCGGGTCTTGGGGTGTAGCAAGTCTTTGCAGTGTACTTTGGCAACACGATGCTGGGGCAAGAGATCTATCATTGATAATGACCTATCACAACCACTTGACCCTTTTGTATAGCTCTGATTAGTCAACACAGACAAAAGGCATAGGACCCCCTCCAGCGTATGATTATGTGGCGCCCTAATCCATCGATTTACTATTAAATCTTGAATGTATGAAGGAAAAGAGTACAACATTTTCAAATTTTTGGATATCGAATAAGATGTACATTCAGGGGTGATTTTGTAATTTTAGAGAAAAATTCAGATTAGAACAAATATTGTTATCAGCTCGGAGAAAGAAAATCGGACCGCGAGCGTGAAACAGCTCAGGGTGAGAAATCAGATCTCAAGCGTAAAATAGATCAGGGATTGCGATGTTAAGAAACAAAGGTAAATTATGCGAAATGATCTCACTCAAACTGGGAATCAATTAATCACAATAAGGTTTGGTACATAAATACATGATGGCCTATTTGTTTAATGATCAATACAACAAAATGGATGCAATCTGAACAGCACGGAAACGTAGGTTCATCGATAAACAATCCTCATTCTACTTCGGTTTGCACCAACCAGCTCATGCTAAAATTCCTCACCTACAACCGTGAAAGCTAGTGAGCCTAGGGGCTCAGAAGGTAAAGTCTAGAATAACAAGTACACAATACATCTGGAAACATAAGCTCGAATATAAGGAAGTAATCAATAAGCTTGAACTTTCTTAAAACTCCGCGGTTAAGAAAATAACCCATTGCTCATTTAACATTTTCTGTATGAGATGTGGCACGTTCTCCTTAGTCCATGTCACTTGATCCAGCTCATATGATATCAGGTCTATGGCAAACTATTGCACATTAAAATTAATGTTTCGAGGGGCACCCCGATCCATCGTCCGACATCCAACTTCCGTAATCTGATCGTTTGTTTATCTTTTCCACAGGTCATAAAACTTTGAAATAAACTTCCTTTGAACTTTATTGAATATGACATGGAAACTTCTGTCATTCCTCCTTCGTAACCTTGACATATATCATTAAAACTTTGTACATACTATTTTTGAAACTCCATTTTATTTGAAAAGACTACTGGGATTATTATTGGACACAGCTGAAGAATTTCTGAAATCAGCTCGGAATGGAAAACAGATCGCAGCTTATATCAGCTCTAAGTAGAAACAGACCACGACTGGTTGGTCAACTCAGGTTAGGAAAGTCACTACTTATAGAGCAATCGGGATGAATTAAGAAGGTCAAAAAAAGTCAACTCAGCTTAGGCAGTCAGATCAGATTGCGAGCTTCGTTCAGCTCATAGGGAAAACAGATCACGCGTTTGGGAACATCTTAGAAGAGGAAAATAGATATGGGCTCAGAAACATACAATCATGAACTTAAAAAGAAACAGTCAACTCAGGTTGGAGTAATTAATTTAGATCACAGGCTGAATCAGCTTAAGGAAAAATATCAAATCGCAAGAGTAAACTGGAATAGTTCAGAGTTCAAACTACGAATCGAATTCATCGAACGAATCATACCAAATTGGAATAAAAACAAGATACTAAAAATAGCTTGGAGAAGTTCGAATCGATTCGCTAAGCTTATCAGATCAGGACAGAGTTCTAACTAGACCAGTTTTGCCTATCAGCTCAGAACCTCATCTTTAGCTATCCAGCACAACATAATCATTGGAATCACTCAGAAAAGTTATTTAGAAGCTACTTCATACATCCCAGAAATTTAAAAGAGATGACAGCTGAAACTATCGCAGGAGTTCCTATGTTAACATTCGAGAACTTAAACCTTTATCTGAAAACACTACAAGCGCACAGATCATAACAACATTTGAAAAGAAATATACTCTACTCAAAACTCGGAACGGAACGTAGAATCGAACATCATATGCTTTCACAGAAGCAGCAAACAGAAATTACTTATAAAGCTAAGGAGAAGGACTTTGGTTGGATTCTATTTGGAGAAAACTCTTAGCACCTCAAATGGTGAATAAAATGATGAAGTTGATTGTAGTAGGTTTTAAAGTACTATACAGGTATGGGCGCCTATCAACCGAAATCATTTATTTGAAAATCATTTTTTCAAAAAAAAACTTGAAACCGTGCGTGGGTTCATCTTTCGGAACTATTCATGAACAAACCAAAGCCTAAAAATGAAGAAATCAGCTTAGGCGAATACTGAAATGTTAAATAAACAAATATCAATTTAACCCTTCGAAACAATTTAAATAACTCGTGGATTTACGTATTTTCTGCTCGATACAGATTAGCTCGGTAGCTTGTACACAATAACGGCTGGACCTATACCCAGGTATGATTAATCGAGTATCGAACATGCAAGGTCGTCCAACCCCTACTATAAATACCCGGGTATGTATCGATTTACATTCATTGAATATACTCATAAATTCTCAGCTAATATTTCTCTATATTGTTCCCGATCACTCGACTTGACTTGAGCATCGGAGGGGTTTCATCAGAAACACTTTCGGCACCCTCTAATCAGTGCTTTGTGGTTGCAGGTCGATAAGCCAAATACATACTTAAGCTCTTTCCTCGAGTCCCGATCACTCGATCTCCCGACTTGTTGGTCCAACGAGGTGGCAGCTCATTGGTTTGGAAAATTTGATTACATAAATTGGCGCAATCTGTGGGAAACGTTTAAAGGATTTGATTAAATGTAATATGTCACCCAAAATAAATAGACTTCAGGATATGGGAGAGAACAGCAGCACCAAACACCTATCTCGAGGACCCAAGAACCAGGGTCTTACAGCCATCCGGATTGCACAATTAGTGGCCACAACGTTGGAACACGTGATGGCCCACAGAATAGAGGTCAATCTTCCCCTTTATCCACAGTTGGAGGAGTTATGAAGCTACGAGAGTAAGTCTCTCGTTTGAGGGAAGAGCGAAGCTCGGTGCCTTCACCATCAACAGACCGAGCTATTGTCAGGCCTCGTGCTAATTACTCACAATTAACACAAAATAAACGCATAGACACGGAAGCTAAAATCAGGGTTTAAAAATTTTTCGAAATTATTTGGGCCTGAGCGTAAAAACATACATTCAAAATATCGATAATCAAAATATAAGTTAACTCAAACTTATACAAACCAGGTAACAATAATTCTCAAGTCTAATACAAATCCCCAATACATAGAAACACGGGGCATCCCCCGGTTCGTTACATAATAAAAGTAGACTGGGACTCAAGAGAGCGGGGATCGACCAGCTGTACCACTACTCTGTCCAGCCTGGCTACCTGAAGATCCTGCAAATGGGTAACGCAGACCCAAGACACAAAAGCAGGAAAACAAAATACGAGGTCAAGCCCAGTACGAAGAGCTATCAAAACAGCTAACATGCAACAT
>KV015652.1:3599-26096 GCA_001598015.1 Dorcoceras hygrometricum
AGTAGTGAGGACTAATCAGTACAACCAAGACCTCGGACGTATCCACTCGACAAATGATAACAACTTGGAAAGTCCGAACGAGGGTAGTTCGATAGATCACCAGGTCACTATCCATCTACATGCTCAGAACATCACAATGTTCCCTACCAATGAAACATGGTACTTCACTCGCAGATGCTAGTCTCAAGCTCGGGCGGCCTTATCCTCATTTTGACGGCCCAATCGACTAGAAACGAATTTAGAATACACAATGACTATTAGATGTGTTTCATGATAGCCATCATATCCACTATCACATCTAACATACACTATGGTGCATTCTAGGTCTTTATCCAACACAATTGTTAACATTATAACATAATGAAAATAAAGAATGCCATAAAAGAAATGCGAATTTCATAAATAAAGATCGTTATACAAAGAGTCAATAAAACCCACGCGCCACAAGTTGGCTAGTTGGGCATCTACTCTAACAATACTCAGAACAGATCTATGATTAATAGGATGCACGATAAAACCCCATATGAGATCTGGAATGGCAAGAAACCTGATATATCTTATTTCAGGGTGTTTTGGTGTAGATGTTTCATTCATAATAATGGTAAAAAGCACCTAACAGCCTTTGAACCAAAATCTGATGCAGGTATATTCGTAGGTTATTCAGCTGTTAGCAAGGCATATCGCGTTTTTAACAACAGAAGTCTGACAGTTGAAGAATCTGCTCATGTGATGTTTGATGAGACAAGCTTTAGATCCAACTCAGCTGCAAACCTCAATGATCTATATACACGTCTAGAATCATCCAGTATTGATGACTCAGATGATGAATTGGCACCACAAAGACATTCAGCAGAGATGGAATCAGCACTGGACACATCGCTTAACAACGCACAACAAGATCTGACAGGTAATCCAAATCCAGTAGTCATTGATTTAACTAACGTTGTCTCTACGCAGGATCAGATCTCGCCAGGTGTACCAGCTGCTGTAGGAGAAGCAATCAACGCTCAGTCAGATGTTGCGCAAACAGACCTCTCTATACATCAATCAACACCTGACGCATCAGCCGCAAGCACTTATCAATTGGTATCTAAACCAATAGCTGATGAACAAGACGCAAGCACTTCATATCAGTTGGTATCAAGACCAACAACTGATGCATCAGTCGCGAGCACTTCATGTCAAGTGATATCCAAACCAACAACTGATACAAGAGCTGATCCAAGCTCACATCTGGAACAACCATATCAACAACTGGAACCTGACGCACAAGCCAATAATTAAGAATATCAATTTGTGTCAGCTGATCCAGCTGTTGAAATCCAGCCAGACACTCAAATGCAACAAGGAGCAAATCCCATTGGATCTGATCTCCGGTGGAATAGAAATCATCCACCTGAGAAGGTCATAGGTAACATTTATTCTCCTGTTCGCACACGAGGCCAGCTATCACATTATCATTTTGATTCTGCATTCATTTCTCATATAGAACCTAAGATAATAGATGAAGCCTTAGCTGACCCCAGCTGGATAGATGCAATGCAAGAAGAATTAAATCAGTTTAAGCGTAATAACGTATGACAACTTGTACCTAGACCCTCTAATCATTCAGTCATAGGAACTCGATGGGTCTTTAGGAATAAACTGAATGAAGATGGCGTAGTAACTAGAAATAAGGCTAGATTGGTTGCACAAGGATTTAGACATATGGAAGGAATAGACTTCGATGAAACATTTGCACCAGTAGCTAGATTAGAAGCCATTCACATATTCTTGCATATGCTGCATTTAAAGACTTCAAAGTCTTTCAGATGGATGTTAAGAGTGCATTTCTCAATGGCGTATTAACAGAGGAAGTGTATGTTGCACAACCTCCTGGCTTCGTAAATCATACATATCCAGATTATGTTTATAAGTTGGATAGAGCTCTATATGGGTTGAAGCAATCACCCAGAGCTTGGTATGATACTCTGTCTAAATTGTATGTTGCACAACCTCCTGGCTTCGTAAATCATACATATCCAGATTATGTTTATAAGTTGGATAGAGCTCTATATGGGTTGAAGCAATCACCCAGAGCTTGGTATGATACTCTGTCTAAATTCCTTATTGAGCATGACTTCACGATAGGCACAGTAGATAAGACTTTGTTCAAATTTGTAAAAGAGGAGCATGTTTTATTGCTACAAATCTATGTCGATGATATTATTTTTGGGTCAACTAACCTCAAACTGTGCAAGAAATTTTCCAAGCTTATTCATGATAAATTTGAGATGAGCATGATGGGGGAGCTGACGTTCTTTCTGGGCTTACAAGTACGACAGCTGGAGAATGGAATCTTAATTAACCAGGCTAAATACACGAAAGAACTGCTGAAGAAATTTGGCATGGAAAATTGTTCAGTAGCTGCTACCCCAATGAGCTCCTCAATCAAGATGGATAAAGATGAAGCTGGAACTGCCATTGAGGTATCACTTTATCGCGGTATTATAGGCTATTTTCTATACTTAACTGCTAGCAGACCAGACATCATATTTGCTGTCTGCATGTGTGCTAGATTCCAAGCAGAGCCAAAGCAATCACATTATATAGCTGTGAAAAGAATTCTTAAATATCTTAAGGGTACTTCCAACGTGGGTCTTTGGTATCCCAAAGACTCAGGATTTCAACTAATCGGTTACAGTGATGCAGACTACGCAGGATGCAGGATTGATCGCAGGAGCACCAGTGAAACTTGTCAATTCTTGGGAGATCGACTGATTTCCTGGTTTAGTAAGAAGCAAACGTCAATCGCAACGTCCACGGCTGAAGCAGAGTACCTCGCAGCTGGCAGCTGCTGTGCTCAAATTATTTGGATACAATATCAGCTGAAGGACTATGGCATCGATGCTTCTGAAGCGCCTATTCTCTGTGAAAACACTAGTACGATCGCGATCACCCAGAATCCAGTACTGCATTCAAGGACAAATAATATAGACATCAGGAATCATTTTATAAGGGACCACGTGCTAAATAAAGACGTCCGGTTGGAGTACGTGTCGACTGAGCAGCAAGTAGCTGATACTTCACAAAGCCTCTACCAGACGCTAAGTTTTCTTATTTTAGAAACATATTAGGTCTCCTTGAATTTCCTTGAATTGGCTGTATGCTAACAATTTTGCAGGTTGTCAGCTGTTGCTTAAATCAGCTGCGAGTCTTTCGTTCAGAGGGAACGCATAGACTTTCAGCTGAGGCAAGCATATTGCGTTGGAGGATATCATTCGTAGGGGAAACCAGGATCTGATTTGTTAAGCGCGACGTCAGCTGAATATGTGAAGTCTTGATATATTCAGAAGTCACATATATACAGCTGATGCTTATTTATGATCAGCTCTTGCATTACCCTCATCGACACATTAAAATCAGCAGTGATGTTACTACAATAGCTGCACCAGCTGTGGCGATGTCAATTTTGGCGCGCGTCTTTTTAACTTTTTCTCTGTACGGGTAAAATCTTTTCAAAATCATTTTAAAATATTTTCTCTATTTTGTAATTTTGATAAAATCTTTCCAACATCATTTCAAAATATTGTACGCGCCGTCGGATGATGACACGTGGTTGTCATCATTCCAATCGTCACATCTACATCGTTTCTCTCTCTAATCGTTTACAATTCTCTAAACATATTACGGCATTTCCTGTTTAACGTTTTACTTACCTTGCATACTTTAACTCTCGTGTACTCTTGTGCTCGTATTCTCTGTGTGTGTTCTATTGCATATTTCTTTCAGGCGTTCTCTCAGTATTATCTACAAATCTGCAATGACATCTTCTCTGTTTGTCAACACCGTCCATGTTTGCTTTGAATCTGTACTTGCCATGGATAACGTCGGGATGGTGGCAATGTTTGAATCTCTTGTGGCTACTGGATTGAAAGGCTTTCTGGGCTGCCCCACAGTGATTCACGAGGCCGCACTGTTGGATTTCTTTGAAAATGGATCAGTGAGAGATGGATTGGTGGTTAGTACAGTGAATGGAGTAACTGTGGAGATTTCAGAACAGCTGTTTGCAGATACTTTTGAGCTTCCGATGGAGGGTTTGACAAATTTGTCGGAGATTCCTAAGGATATAGTGTTTGATGCGAGGAGCATCGTCTCTCTGTCTGGTGAACTAGTGAGTACTTCAGGGAAGAAGAGGGAGATTACGATAGAGTTCCGTCTCCTTTGTGACATTCTGGCCAAAACGATATCTGTAAAGGCCGGGTCTTTTGATGCTATTACACAGGAGAAGTTTTTGATGTTGGCGGCAATTACTTGTGGAGTAAAGTTTAACTGGAACAGGCTGCTGTTCAACATTATTAAGGACATGGTGACTCCGGGGTCAAGGCAAGCCAAGGGCTATGCCATACAAATCAGTCTTCTACTGGAGAATGTTCCAAACTTGGAACTGGGCGAATCCTCGGAGTTTCCTTCTTCAAAAATCCTAACAGAGAAAACTGTGCATCGATATATTTCTCAGAATGACAAGGTTGGTATGGAAGATGTAACAGATGAACCAAGGGTGAAGAAAACCCCTGTGAAAAAGGCTGCGTCTAAGAAAAGACCAGCTGTTACCACTGCTGCTGAACCAGTTGTGAAAAAGAAAAGGACGACAAAGAGTAAATCTGGTTCCTCAAAAGAGAAAATTGGAGATCTTGTCTGTGGCACAGGAAGCTGTCCCACTTCAAATCATTGAGCCAACTCCTGCTGCACCGGCTGAGCAACCCCCAGTGCCAAAACGCAAAATCCATAGGAGGAAAAGAAGGTTGGTTCTAGGTTCTGATGATGATATTGTTGAACAACTAGCTGTAGAGGTCACTGGTGAGACTGTTGTTGAAGAATCAGCCGTAGCGAATGTTCTGGAGGAACAGCAGAGAGAGACAGTTGTTGAAAATATTGCTGAACCAGACTCTGAGCCAGCAGTAGCAGATGTTGCTAACGCAGGTATGTCTACTGCTGATGATGTTGACACTATAATTGGGCAGGTCCTTGTTGAGACTGCTAAAATTGAACCAGACTAGGAAGAACAAGACGTTGGTGGATTAGATGTTGCAGGAACAGCTGTCAGTGAATCAGGTGTTCGGGAACAGGCCGCTCCAAAAGCTGATGAGTTAGAACAGTGGCTCACTCTCTCGTATGAGGAATTTCATGCTCGTCTAGATGCTGATAGACCAATTGAGACAGCTAGTGACACTGATGAGGACATGGAAACAGTGGAGGAAATGGAGACAGAGGCTGTTGAACAATCTGCTGATGAGCAATGTCTCTGGAAGATATTTTGATGACAATTTCAGTAGAGTGCCCATTGCCGTCTGCCAATGTGGAGATAACGAAGATTATTTTAGGCAAGAGTATCTCAATCCCTAGAGTCGATGAAGGATACTGGTACAAGGCCGGTCTTCCCAAGATTCCTGCGGCAGATAAAGGGAAGGCACCCCTTATGGAAAGAGATCCAATAAAGGGCAATCCAGTTAAGGAACAATTTTCTCTGATTCTTGCAGCTATAGAGGTTCTTGTACAGTTACGGGAGCAGATTATAGATGATGTGGATAGATTCTTTAATTCTTTCAGTCTCAAGAAGTTAGCGAATCTAAAGATAGATGAGTCGTATTTTGATAAGGAGGCACTCATTTTATCTTGGGCAGAGACAGACTCTACTAGAGTAGCTCTCAACAGGAGGATGTACATATTAACCAAGTACAGAGAATTGTTAATCAGGAGATTTTTAGAAGCAGGGAAGATCAATTTTGTCCCAGGTGAAGGTTCTTCTGCTACTGATCTCAAAGTACTGGAGATGCTTTCCAATCTTCATATGTTTGTGGTAGAAGAATTGAAAGAACAGACGATGGCACACGGTCTTAGATGGGAGAAGACGTGTTGCTCAAAACTTTTTGAAGGTCGCCCACGAGATCGAGGTGCTGTAATTTCCAGAACCAACACTAATACTCGATCCACATGTTGGATTAGAACAATGATTTGTGTTGATGGTGTTTGGGTCATTGAACCATGTGGTGACCACTGGGTGAAGATACCACAGCGAGTTGTAAATAATGAGATTTCACGTCAACGATCTTATGATGACACACTCCCTCCTGTCAGTGAATTTTTCAAGTTGATGCAGAAACGGTGGGGAGATGTTTGTACAGAAGTTGCACAATTCTTTGTCTCTGGTAAACTTTTGCCAGTAGGCTCGATTAATTTTTGCCGCACTCTATTAGTTGTGAAGCCAATTTCAAATTTTGGTTTTCATAGACAGACAGTCGTTACTCTGGGTTGGTCTCGACTATGTACAGCTTTTGTTCAGTATAGTTTGTTCAGTGGTTTGAGTACAGATGATATTCGTAGTTTTGTTTCCACTATTGCTTTGGACAGATCAGTGCTGAGGGATGTACAGTTAGTTCAGAGCTCAGTTTTTGTTAGTCCACATGTACAGTTTATTGCTAGTTCAGTAGTAGAAGATCAGAATGTACAGTTGGTTTTGGACCAGCGTCCTCACTCTCCGTCCACCACCGCTGATTCTTCCATGCACTTTGTTGAAGATGACATTCAGTTGGAAGATGACTCAGCTCCTGATCAGTTTATTTCAACTTCTTCTGCCACAGCTATCTCTGCTTCTATTGCTGCTCTTCGGGAATCTTTCTCAAATCTTGTTGCTAATCAATCGAGGGATTCTCGAAAGACGAATACTGCTCTTAGCGAAGTGATGTGCAAAATCGATCATGTTCAAAGAGTCTTCCTTGACAATCTTGCTGAGCAAAATGAAACCTTCCGGGGTTTATTCAAACGTAGTCGTCAGGAAGCTCAAAATGACAACAATGCACTGTCGCTAGCTCTAAAACCTGTTCGCACTCAAAATATCATTTTATCGACAGATTTAGAGGCTACTAGAAAAGAAGTGAAGGATATCAAGGCTACGTTATCTAAGGATTTTGATGACAAATTAGCTGATATTCGAAACGAACTTCTGGAGTTCCACGTAGATACACAAGGACAATTGGCTTCCCTCGGTACTCACCTTGCAGAACTCATTGCCTTTCTCACTAAGGGCAGTGATGACAAAAAGGGGGAAGATACTAGCAGCCGCCGCCCTCAACCACCTCCTGACAATCAAAGCCGACCCGACGAGGAAGTGGTGGCAGTGGCAATAGAGCAGATGAACAGAGCCGTCCAGTTGGAAGTGGTACTAGGGAAAGTGGTAGCAGAGGTGAAAGTCAGAGAAGAGGAGACAGTAGTGGTTCCTCAAAAAGAAGAAGATCAAGTGGTGAGTCGCCTGTTCGTGGCATAAGATATGGACCATATCCACCAGGTGCACCACCCAAGAAGAGCGCTAAATATTGGATGACTAGAGAAAAGGATTTTTAAATTCTTCAACTCTTAGTTGTACAAATCTTATGTACAAAATTCAGCTTAATGGAATATAGATATTTCAGCAGACTTTGCGCATTTTATCGTTTGATCATTTATTTAAATCGATAGGCTGATAAGTATTGTCATCACCAAAAAGGGGGAAATTGTTAAGATAAAATTTATTAGTTTTGGTGATAACAAAATAAGACAAGAGCTATATTCAGAAGTAACACTTGGACAGTCAGCCATTGAAGGTGATCAACTACATGTTTGGAGCAAAGTATACTTCAGATGTTGGATTGACCAGTCAGATATTGGGATTGAATATTTCAGTTGTTAGATATCAGATCTTGGTATTCGGGAATATTTCAGAAGTTGAGTTGAAGCACTCAGTTGATGGGTTACTATTTCAGAGGTTGAAGATATAAAGTGATCAGGTTCTGGTATCGGGTTTTTATGACAGTCGTGAGAGAAAATCAGATGTTGATCAAGGGCTATGCAATCAGACTTTGGTATTCATTCAGCAGTTGGACATTCGCTTCAGTAGTCAACATATTTTAGCAGTTGGATATTTATTTCAGTAGTAAGTATTTTCAGTAGTTGGCTACAGTGCTTTTGATTCAGTCGTGATTGTTGTTGGAACATTCAGTCGTTGCAACCAGCTGTTATGTCATATTCCCAATTTACAAAAATAAGGATATTTCAGGCGTTGGATATCTAATCAGCAGTTGGTATAATCAGTCGTTGTTTGTTATGATCAGCAGTTGAATTCTACTTCTGTAGCGAGCATATTCAGACGTTGGGATTAAGTTGTTAATTTGATATCAGACGCAACTACTCAAGTGTTAGCGTGTTTCTTAACGAACAACAAAACTTCGTCGTTTGGATTAATTGATACGACATCGTTTGGTTTAGCGCTAGAATTCAGACGTTGGTTTAACTGTTGCAAAGATTTAGTTGGCGTTATTTATTCAGTAGTAACAGTCACGTATTCTATCAGCGATGAACTATTCATCTTCTTCAAGAAAGGAAAAGCTGTATTAACAATAAGAGAATTCAGGCGCAAGCGACAAATCGATTCAAATGCGATTACATAGAGGACGTATACGGTGATTGCACAAATATGGAAAACGACATTTTGGCTCTGACGAAGCGCAATTTGCCTTAGTGGAGCAGTACATACCGTAATCGTGATTTGTTGAATATTTACAAAGAAAAATAGCTTTTATGACCGTTGAGAGCAAAGGGTATAAGCTCTCGATAACTCCATTATTCTCGACTCTTCGTCCAAGTTATTCATCGTTTTCCATTATTCTTGAGCTTACACTTTGTCGAAGTTATATCTCAAAAGCTCACAAACTCGAAGAACAAAAGTGTTGATTTTCACAGACATTACCTTCGAGTCATCTTCTGGTTCACCTGTTGAATCGCGTTTCTTTGTTTAGAAACCATAATATTTACAGTCTCAATAGATCTGTATTCACTGTTATTATTCTAGATTGAGTCTGTAACAAACGTGCTACACAAAAGTCGTTTGACAAACATATTAAGTGTTGTAAACAGCAGCTGCGTCTGCTTGGTGAAGTTGTGTTGCTAGGAGTTCACGTTAAGTGCTGCTTGCATGATTGGGTGTTTGCAGAAGGCTTGTAAGCATCAAATCTTCTAGTGGAACCTTCCTGAAAAGGAGAAGGGGAGACGTAGGATATTGATATCCGAACTTTCAATGACAAACATATTAAGTGTTGTAAACAGCAGCTGCGTCTGCTTGGTGAAGTTGTGTTGCTAGGAGTTCACGTTAAGTGCTGCTTGCATGATTGGGTGTTTGCAGAAGGCTTGTAAGCATCAAATCTTCTAGTGGAACCTTCCTGAAAAGGAAGAAGGGGAGACGTAGGATATTGATATCCGAACTTTCATAAACAAACTCTCGACCCTTAAACTTTTACATTATTGCATTTACTTACTACTTTAATCTGTTCACAAATTAATCGGCTTCTTTCCGCACTTTTTGTTAGCTGATAAATTTGATTTAAACTGAGATCCTTAAATCTGGTAACTCGGATTTAAGTTAAGCGGGTGCTTGTAAAACTGTTTTAAAAGGTTTCGAAAATTTTAAAATACCAAGATTTCATTCAACCCCCCCCCCCCTTCTGAACTCTTGCAGCTGTTTTTCGAACCATATTGATCCTATCACGCCTCGAGACAGCTGAAGACGCATGAGAAGAATTATCCGACACACGATCTGGAGCTAGCAGCGGTCATTTTTGCACTTAAGATTTGGAGGCATTATCTTTACGAAGAGAAGTGCAAGATCTTCACCGACACAAGAGCCTGAAGTATTTCTTCACACAGATGAAGCTGAACATTAGACAGAGGATATGACTGGAGTAGGTGAAGGATTATGACTGCGATATTAACTACCACCCAGGGAAAGCTAATGTGGTGGCCGATGCTTTGAGTAGGAAGACCGCAGTTATTGCACATCTGACAGTTTCAGGTTCTTTGCAGAGGGAGATTCAAAATTTTGGGCTAGAGGTCTAAACTGCGGGGAGAGCGCCTAGATTGAGTTCTATGACTGTACGGTCCACGCTATTAGACCGCATACGTGATAGTCAGGCTAGTGACGAGCAGCTGAGAAGTGGAGACTAAGGGATGAAGAGAAGGGCAGTGGACTCTACACAGTGAGCGATGTGATTGTGATGTTTAGGGGTCGATTTTGGGTTCCTTCAGGTGATGCACTGAGAGAGATGATTATGATGGAGGCTCATGCGTAACCATACTCCGTGAACCTAGGGAGCACGAAGATGTACAGAGATCTACAACAGTTGTATTGGTGGCCAGATATGAAGCGATACATCACCTGATTTGTGTCTGAGTGCTTGACTTGCCAGCAGGTCAAGAACAGAGCATCGGAGATCTGCTGGACTACTGAGACCACTCCCTATTCCTGAGTGGAAGTGGGAGAGTATTTCGATGGACTTTATGGTGGGACTGCCGAGTCGGTCAGAGGCTCGAACTCTATATGGGTGATTGTGGACCGACTCACAAAGTCAGCACATTTTCTGTCGGTGAAGACCACCTTCACCATGACATAGTATGTTGAGTTGTACATCAGAGAGATTGTCAGACTACATGGGATACCAGTTTCGATAGTCTCTGATAGAGATGTCGGCTTTACATCGGCTTTCTGGAGGAGTCTTCATGCTTCACTAGGGGCAGAGCTGCAATTCAGCACCGCTTTTCACCCATAGACGGATGGACAAACTGAGAGGGTGAACCTGATACTGGAGGATCTACTATGAGCTTGTGCCATGGATTTTCAGGGGAGTTGGGAGACCAAGCTGCACTAGTAGAGTTTGCAGACAATAACAGCTTTCAGGCCTCACTAGGCATGGCACCATATGAGGCACTCTATGGGAGGAAGAGTAGGTCCCCCATTCATTGGGATGAAGTCGGAGAGAGAGCAGAGATTGGACCACGGATAGTTGAGCTGACAGCTGCCACAGTACTGAGGATCAGGGATAGGATGAGGACCGTGCAGAGTAGGCAGAAGAGCTATGCTGATCTGAGACGAAGAGAGCTTGAGTTTTCGGTAGGAGACCATGTATTCGTGAAGGTAGCACACATGAAGGGCGTGATGAGATTTGGGAAGAAAGGGAAGCTGGCTCCCAGATATATAGGTCCTTTCGAGATCCTCGACAGAATGGGGACGTTAGCTTACCGGGTCGCACTACCATCGAGCCTTGCAGCGGTACATAACGTCTTTCACATCTCCATGCTCAGGAAGTATGTACCGAACCCCTCTCATGTGATGAGCATTGGCCTCTACAGCTATCTCCATAGCTGGCATTTGAGGAGCGTGCTACTCGGATCTTGGGTAGACAGGATCGGAAGCTACGCAATGGATCACTCCCATGGTCAAAGTCCAGTGGCTGAACCATTCGAAAGAGGAAGCTACGTGGGAAGTAGAGGCTGATATCAGGGAGCGCTACCCAGATCTATTCGGTAAGTTTTCGAATTTCGAGGATGAAATTCTTGTTAAGGGGAGAGTATTGTAACGCCCAGGAATTTCTCTATGTAAATCGCATGCCTTAGTATTTATTTATATTCATAGTATTGATTTAATTATTATGATTATGCATTAGTATTCATTATATGATATTATGATGAGTTCTTTTAGAATATTTGATTTAGATGGTTCGAGGCAGGATAGGGGATGACGGGAACACCGAGATAAAAGTGATTTTTTCAAATTCAGTCTCGAGATCTCATCCTATGCCTTAGAAGGTTCTTTTTTATATAGGTGAACATTGGTGAGGATTTTCATTTTTAAAATGATTTTAAATTTTTGTAAATCATGAGGAAATTATGATTTTAATTCCTTAAAAGTTTGTAGCACTTTTATTAGTAATTTAACAACTTTTTTACACCTATAATTCTACCAATAAGATAAAATATTCCCTCCCTATTTTCCTGCCCATAAATTTCGAAACCTTTAGATAAGGAAAGAATGAAGTTTTAATATATTTTTGTAGCACTTTGATAAGGCATGATCTAGCAAATCTTATCTACTATCTTTTAACAATTTAAAAACACAAAGTTTCTCCTTTTTAGATGAGAATTTCGTGTCATATACACACACAACACATCATCATTTCAAACAAACAAAAAACAAATGAAGACAAAACCCTAAACCCCCCCTCTCAAGCCACCGCACCCTTCCCCCTTCATCCTCCATTGATTTTCAAGCTCTTATCAAGGAAAATTCAGATGTGTTCTTGGTGTCTCTCCCTCTCCTTGAGGCCTTAAAGCATTGGTTGTAAGTTATCTAAGAAGAGGCAAGTACAAGATCTCTTTTATGCACCTCTCATTCATATTATGCATGACATGTGTAGATCTCTATATTTTAATGATTTGAACCTATACTTGACGTTGAAAGTGATGTATTTCTCTGATATTTCATGACAAGGGCTGCCTAGGGTCGGCTTCATAGCCTTGTGGTCGAAGGAGTGTGAGGCGTGATGGCTAGGGTGGAGAGCTCAATGTCAAGTGAAGGGCTGGGTTTGGTTGGTCCATGGGTTGGTCTAGGATGGCTAGGAATGAGTCTAGGGGTCACGAAGAGGCTGAGTGAGGGTCTGGTTTTGGCTTTAGGTCGAAATATTTGGGACAAGTCGAGGGCTGGTCCTAACCTCTCCCCTGTGCGCGACTAGTGAGGTTACGAGTGTCGTGTTGTCACGTAAGGTATCGTTTCTGAGTCTGATTTGTTCCAATAGATAGCCCGTCGAGTTAGGGTCACGTGGGTCCATGTTTGAAGTAATTGGTTAAGAAATGGAATTTTATGATTTTTACGGTTTAGTGGCGCAAACTACACCACGTCGGGTCAAAAATGGTGTTTTCGGGATTTTGGTCCTAGGGGCAGCCTGTTGTCATGAAATTAGTAATTTGATGATTTTAAGCCATTTTATATTTTACTAGCTATTTAAATTTATTATGCATTTTTATTATTTTATAAGGAAATTCTATGTTGAGAATAATGTTGAGGATTTTCGGAAAAAGTTTATTGAGGTGTAATGATGTTATATGAGGTTTGATAAAGATTATTTGGAGCATTATGAGGTAAAAAAATAAAATGTTTTGAACAATGGGCCTTGACTGTGGAAATTTATGACGGATATTGGGTCGGAAAATACCGTGTGGAACTATCAAATTGACGCGTAACGGACTCCAGAAAAGCACTGGGGTGCCTTACATTGATGGGACTGGATTCCAGAAAAGCACTGGGACGCCTTTCCAGGCCTAGTACAATGGTTTTATAGCTTGATCAAACGAATTGAGGATTTGAAGGTTCACAGTCGAGAAACGGAGTTCACCCAAAAATGCATGTTTTATAATTATTTAAATTCATATGCATGATTTTGAGGAAAATGATTTGAGAAAATTGATAATCCTTTATCGCATTAAATATTTTAAAATAAAAAGAGTATTTGAGTACAAATATTTTAATGCATGTGATTTTATTATGTATTACTTGCTATCACCAATCTTGTACTTGTTGAGTCTTTAGACTCACTACGTTTGATTGGTGCAGATGACACAGGGGCTGAGATCGAGGGGCAGGATCCTTGAGCAGATGGCAGTCCAGCATGGCCCGACCCAGTGACCAATTTTATTCCGCACTATTTTGAGAAATAGATATTTATTTTGAGGTCGAGATGAACATTTGATTTTTGAAGGACAACATTTATTTTATTGCGCTTCTAAATTTAGATGGTGATAATTTGTTTTGAGCATATCGAATTTTGAATTATTACTATTGTTGTTTCAAAATTCCCAGGATTTTGGAAGATTATATTTATATATTGAGTATAGTACCAATTTTTAAAAAAAAAATCCTAGCTTTTATTTCTTTAGGAAGTTTGCTTTTATCTTTTTTAAAATCTTAGGAATAGAGAGTTAGGGTGCTTCACATACCATGCATAATACTACCTATTGTCGAGGCATATGGCACACGTGTGATACTCTCTATCTTCTCATCAGTCTTTGGACACATAGACTTAGATAGAGTGACCCCGTGGCACATGGGTAGGTGTCCTCTCTTGGACTCTTACATAGAGAACATCTTAAGTATGGTATCGATGTAGGTCGTTTGGGTGAGTCCGAGCATCCTTTTTGATCTATCTCTATAGATCTGTATTCCCAGAATATAGGATGTTTCACCCATGTCCTTCATCGAGAATCTACTAGACAACCATATTTTGTTGACTGCAGTATTCTTACATCATTCCCAATGAGTAGAATGTCATCAACATAAAGTACAAGAAATATCACAGCATTTTTAACTAACTTCTTGTACACACATGGCTCCTCAGGATTTTTGATGAAACCAAATTCTTTAATCGTTTCATAAAATCTCAGGTTCCAACTTCTCGATGCTTGCTTGAGACCGTAGATCGATCTTTGAAGTTTGCATACTTTATGATCACTTCCTACGGATGTGAAACCCTCAGGTTGCGTCATATAGATCTCTTCCTTAATGTTTCCATTAAGGAACGCAGTCTTCACATTCATTTGTCATATCTCATAGTCGTATCATGCAGCTATGGCTATCAGGATTCTAATCGACTTGAACATTGTAACTGGTGAAAAGGTTTCATCATAGTCAACACCTTGCCTTTGAATGTAACCTTTTGCAACCACTCGCGCCTTGTAGGTCAGTACCTTACCATGAGGCCCAAGTTTTCTTATATATCCATTTGCATCCAATAGGAACTATTCTTTCGGAAGGATTTACAAGAGTCCAAACTTGGTTTGAATGATTGAGTCAATCTCAGATTGCATTGCTTCAAACCACAAATTAAAATCAGCATCGGAAATTTCCTCCTTGAAGGTTCTTGGATCACATCCAACAGTTTGATCACTTTGATCATTTTCAAGCAGAAAGCCATATCTAACAGGAGCCCTAGGAACCCTTTCATATCTTCTAAGTGTGTCCATATCAAGGATTGGCTCTTGAGGTGCGGGAGATTCACTTGGTACTTCAGTTGGTTCTCTAACTTTTTCGAGTTCTACTATCTTGCTTTTTCTATTAAGTAGAAATTCCTTTTCCAAAAAGGTGGCATTTCTAGAAACAAACACTTTTGTTTCACTGAGATAGTAGAAGCAGTATCCAATAGAATTCTTTGGATACCCAATGAAGTAGCATAAGATGGATCTATTATCCAGTTTATCTCCCACTGTCTGCTTCACGTAAGCAGGACATCCCCAAACCCTCAAGTACGAGTACCTGGGTGGCTTGCCCATCCATATCTCATATGGAGTTTTATCTACCGCCTTGGTGTGGACATTTTTCAACAACATTACCGCTGTTTCGAGCATATAGCCCCAAAACGAGGTAGGAAATTCAGTGAAGCTCATCATAGATCGAACCATGTCCATCAAGGTGCGATTACGACGCTCCGCTAGACCATTTAGTTTTGGTGTGGCCGGAGGGGTCTACTGTGAGAGATCTCATTCTCCTTAAGATAGTCTTGAAATTCGGCACTCAAGTATTCTCCACCTCGATCGGATTGAAGTGATTTAATACTTTTTCCCAGTTGATTTTCTACTTCAGCCTTGAATTCTTTGAACTTTTCAAAGGATTCAGACTTGTGCTTCATTAAATACAAGTACCCATACCTAGAGTGATCATCGGTAAAGGTGATGAAGTAGGTGTGATCGGACTTAGTACCAATGCTAAGTGGGCCACACATATCAGTATGGATCAAATCCAATAGGCCTTGAGCACGTTCAGGCTTGCTCGTGAAGGGCAACTTTGTCATTTTTTTCTTGAGACATGATTCACAATTTGGTAAGGAGTTAATATCAGACATATTAAACATGTCGCTCCTAATCAACTTGTTCATCCTCTTTAAGGAAATATGACCTATCCTAGCGTGCCAAAGTTGTGCCGGGTTAAGACTATCATTTTTCCTTTTGATTGTTGTTGTCACGCCCCGAGAACGGGCCGACATGAACACCGGAGATATTTAATAATAATTCATTACAAAACATCAAGCCCCATAATTCAGCTAAAACCAGTCTATTACATAATCAAAATGATTGTCTTTACAACTTGAATAGCAGAAATGCAGAAGCGAAAGAACAAGAATTAAATAAGTATTCACCAGCCTTAAAACATGTCTTGTTCATCCTTTTCAATCCGTTCTTCATTCTTATCTGGGCGGAAAAATAAGGGTGAGTGTTTGGGGAAACACTCAGAAAGTAGGGGAACCATTCGAGTATAACAAGTACATAAACAGATTCATATACTGAATTTGACCATCAGAACACAGCAGAGCTTATAACAGAGAACATGTAGCACTGATAATTACTTTGTTTCTATGGTTTACTGATAATTTCCTAATTTTTACTCCTCTAAGGGGTCGAGGCCATAGTTACACACAGTAACTTAGAGTGCGGAATATTCCGTGAACCCATATTGCGATAGAAATATCTCTCCGGTTCAAATTCAGTACTTAGTTCTGCTTCCAGACCTTTGGGCAGCGGCTAACTGCTCTCTGTTTGTCCTACTGCCTTGCTAAAACAGAGCATCGACCATAGCATGAATTGGACACGAAACGAAAACTCGAATGATAATTCAAGACAGAATGTAGCATGAATACCATATAATATTTTAGAATGAATACATAACAAAAGCCCATTTACTTGATTAATGCTCAAAATAGAGAAATATGGTGGCAATGCTTGATTCAGTATCTGGTTTCCACTAGAAGAGGATCACGAATATAGAGATTTTCTGAAGTTGCATAATTATGAAAATCACTGATATTTCATAAGTGTCTTCGGTATACGGAACTGTCGGATCAGGTCCAAAGTTGGTTGGCATGTTCACGAAAGGAAAATAAATAAATTGTGAACGGAAAAGATCGAATTTGTAAGTCATTTGAATCCATATGTGGACGGTGAATCGAAGCTATAGTTTTGTCGTAAATAGTCGGTATAGTAGAATTGAAAAGGTATTTTGGTAAAATCTAACATTTGGATCAGGATAAAATCTGAACAACATATGTGAAATATAATGAAATAACTTTTGAACGGTCAAGATCTGCTTTCGAGGAAATTTATAACCGTGTCTAAGCGATGGACAAGAGCTGCAGATTTCTCGTATCGAATCTGTACAGAATTAGCGGTATAGTAGAATTGAAAAGGTATTTTGGTAAAATCTAACATTTGGATCAGGATAAAATCTGAACAACATATGTGAAATATAATGAAATAACTTTTGAACGGTCAAGATCTGCTTTCGAGGAAATTTATAACCGTGTCTAAGCGATGGACAAGAGCTGCAGATTTCTCGTATCGAATCTGTACAGAATTAGTGCAAAGGCGTTTTAGAAAAATCTAACCGTTTGATTAGAATTAAATTTGGAAAACAAACGCAAAGAGATAACGAAGTAAAATCTGAATGGTGGAGATCAGATATCGAGGTCATTTGAAATCCGTTTAGGATGATAAACAGAAGCTGCAGTTTCCTACCATGTAATCTGTGAAGCATTCTTAAGAATTTTGTTTACAGAAATATATCCGTTGGATTCGAATGAAATTTTTACCTCATATTCAAAACATAGATTAGCAAATTCTGGATGGTGGAGATCAGATTCTATGAACAGGAGCAGTGGCAATAGGTTTCGGACAGTATGCCTTCAGATTGTTGCTGGAATGCTCAAAACTTCAACCTCTTGTTTTGAAATGGTGCAGCCTCTTGCAGATTTTGACAAGATTTTTTTATGTTTATACAATGAATTTCTTCATCTTTGAGGTGTGTTATATATAGGAGAGGTTGGGTAATTTGAAAGGTCACCATTTATTACCATTAATCACCACCTTATGGTCATAATTAGGCTCTAATTGGCTACATAATGGCTACTTATTGTATGAATTTAATTTGAAATTCAAGACCTTATTATTCATGTGAAATAAAATACATGATAAAATAATAATTTAATTGAATAGCATATTAGAAATTTCAGGTTCTCATAGTTGTTGTTGGTGTTTTCACATCGTGAATTGAAACTTCTCTCAATTTTAAGTTGTACAGATCGTTTTCGTGTTTTCCAATTTCAATTAAACATCCATTCTTGTAAATATTGCAAATCGAATTAGCAAAATGACAAGAATATCCATCACTATCAAACATAGAAATGGCGTTCCTTATTAATTCGGGAACATATAAAACATCTTTCAATAACAACTTGTAATTTGAAGAAAGAAATAAATATACATCTCATATTGTTTCGATCGCAACTCTTGCTCCATTGACAAGCCTCAAGGGTGTCTCACCCTCCCTAAGACGCCGACTTCTTGTCATTACCTGCAAGTCATTGCAGATATGAGATCCACATCTGGTATCAAGTATCCAAGAAGTCAAGTTAAAAGACATATTTATTTCAATGTAGAATATGCCTTTTGCAGTTCGCAACTGCTCGAGGTAATCCCGACAGTTCCTCCCCAATTGCCAGCCTTGTGGCAGTGGTGGCAAACGTCCTCAGATTTGTTCGGCATCGGAGCCTTTGCCTTGGGCTTCTTGGCAGGTTTTTTCTCCTTCGTAGGGGTAGAACACTTCTTACCCTTGCATTTGGGCCCCTTCTTCGCAGAGGAATAAGAGCCCAAAAGGAGGATGTGTTTGTCCTTATTTATGGTCCCCTCAAACACGACAAGTATGTTTATCACCTCTTCAAGGGTGGCATCCAGCTTGTTCATGTTGAAGTTGACCACAAAGGGTTCGAATGCAGCAGGGAGGGAGAGAAGCAGATCCACAGACTGCTCATGTGGAAGCGTGATTTTGAGGCCCACTAGCTTCTCAATGAGCCCAATCATACGGAACCCATGCTCGCGGACCGAAGTCCCATCGCGCATGCGGCTCTTCATGAGCTCCTTGACAGTAGTGAACCTCTCCATCCGAGAGTTCTCCCCATACAGCTCCTTGAGATGAAGGTGTATGTCAGCAGCATACTCCGTCTTCTCAAATCGTCGCTGCATTTCGTTGCACATTGATCCCATCATATAGCAATGTGCTTTAAGCTCGTCCTCCCACCATTTATCCTCTTTTGCCAGCTCCTCAGGACTGGCATTGGCAGGGGCCTCCTTCGGAGGGCTCTTCTCTAGCGTGTAGAGAAGTTTTTCCGAAGTAAACACAATTTTAAAATTGTGGAGCCAATCTTGATAGTTTAAGCCAGTGAACTTGTTGCTATCCAGTATAACAACAAGTGTATTTTGATCGAAACATAATTATAACGGTTTATATGAAAGGAAAAACAGACATGCATTACAGACTATTCATGAAAAGCGCTAAGACATAAAACAAGGTCATTTAGTTTTATGAATTATCCTCCCACTATTTTAACGATTTCACCTCCCTATAATGAAATCGAGAAAGCCAGAGTGAGGTCCGGGGCTCAAAAGAGGGCGGGGAGTGATCTTCGATGCCAAGAGGTTGCACGGATAATGAACGGCTCTTGGCAGACTTCTAGAGGCAAAGGGGCACATGAATGAACCGATCCCACACCAGAATGAGAGAGATTACGAGACTGGGAAGTTATAGATGTAATTGAGGTTAGTTGAGGAAGGCTTATCAGATTTAATTGGTACTAACAAAGTGCATCTTCTTTTCGGGAGCTCATCACTTAAGAACACCAAAGTTAAGGTTCTGACTTGGGACAATTTTGGGATGTGTGATCCCCTGTGAAGTTTCTCAGGGTGCGTGCGAGTGAGGACAAAACACGCTGAAACGATCAGTGTTGGTACAGTGGGGGCAGTCATTAAATCTGGGGCGTTACAACTAGTTTCCTTAGTGGGTACACAGAGCCCAATCAAGTAATCATGATCCTGAATAATATCAGTCAACCATGATCCTCAAAATGTAGAGCCCAATTGCAACAGGTGCAACCTCCATGTATTTACCTCACGTCCAATAAGGGTCCAATAATATGACGTCGATTACTATCACGTCTCAAGATGACCCATCAATGTTGAGTTGTAATGGACAGTCGCCATAACGTCCCCAATAATATGATCCAACGTCAATGGAGTTCCATCCAACTCACAGCAAGTTTCGATGACGTGTACAGCTTTCAGGCACACATAATCCCACCAATAATATGAGTCGGGCTTTGTATGCGGGTAGTATCGACGTACACCCATTGTTGATGGAAGGTAGGAAATTTTAAACAATATTTAAATTTCCTTAGCTTCATGATCTTATCGAATAAACTTTTGTTTTATGATCAATTTAGAAGTCCTGGACTAACATTATCTAAAAGTGCTTCTAGGTAGTTGGAGGGGTTAAGACCCACTTAAAAACCAACTTCCTAAGACAAAGCAACGCCCCTCAGTGAGACTAGCCGGTAAAAGCCATATTTAAGCCGGTCTTTGAAGGACTCTCTTAGATCACGTTTTGTCACATTTCCTCATAATTATCACTAAACTAAGTTCCTTCAATTTCATCATGAAACTTTTAATCTTTATATAAATTTTAAATCAATTTAAAATGACGGATTTTAATTTTGAAACTTGGTCTCATAATTTTAAATCAAATTTAAAATTTATGGATTAAACAGATATATATCACATATATAATTGGAATGATCGATAAGCAAGAGCTATGCAATCCATGGTTGCCAAACACGGATCTAGGTCCAATCCTAGCTGATATGCAGTATGAAAATGCAATCCTATTACATAAGCTTCCAGTTTTATATGTCTTCGGTTTCAATATCTTTGATCATCATCTTCACCATCTTCAAAATTATCCTCCCACTAAGTCTAATATTTACATTTAAATATTTATGACATTGGGATACATGTTAAATGAATGAAAACGAGTCATAAACCAGGCCCACTTTGATATGATTCAACAATATTAAAACAAAAATGTAAAACCTAGCATACACTTAACACATTGGACAGGGCTCTCAATCATCCCAAACAAAATTATTTATTCAATTAATCCAATTAATTGATATAAATAAAATAATCAAATCTAATTTGATTTTATCCAACAAAATCATATTTTATAAATAAAATCATATAGTTATTTTAAATGTCTCAAATAATTTTGGGCTCAAAACAAGTTTAGGTCCAATATCTCATATCAAAAATAATTTTGGTCCAACCAAAAATCCCGATAGCAAATATCGGCCCAAAACCCCATTGGATCATTCGGGACAGGCCCAGAAAACCCTTGGAATCACCGTCGCAGCGCCGCCCCGGAATCGCTGCCGCACGTCTTGCGCGTCCCAGCGCGACACGTGCGTGCACGGGGGAACCTTGCCGTGCGACCATCACGTGGAGGATGGGCGGCGGGTGCGCGCACACCCGTGCGTGACGTACGTGCATCTGGTGCATGCGGTGGCCGTGCGTGCATCTGGTGCGCGCGGCGGGCGGCAGCTACTCGCGGCGCCTGCAGAACGTGCGCGCGGCGGCTGTGAGGTGGCTGCACGGCGGCGCGGCGGGAATTTTTTTTAAAGGGGATTTTGATGCAATTCAGGCAAATACAGTGTATTGACAAATCCAAGCCAAAGCTATGATACCACTGTTGGCACAGCGGTGGTCGGATCTCGCTCCTGGGGCGCAGCAGAAGTTTAAAAATTTTGGAGCCCGGGAACAGTTAATACACAGAATAATGAATCTAAAAATACATAGGATGTTTAGAAGATTACCTTTCTGGCGTCTAGGCGCCTGAATCCGACCAGTTCCATGAGGGAATTTTCACTTCAACTGTTGAACAACTCCGGCCTCCTAATCCGATCCATGACCGGAATCTCAATTCCTTCGTTGGCTTGCACTAGAAAACCAACGAAAGTTTCACGAATGGAATCTCCTCGTCGAGATGGTCGGAACAACTTCCGACGGCGACGACGACGGGCGGCGACGACGGCGAGGGGAAGGAAGGAGGAGAAGCAAAATATAACTAAAAGGGATAAGAGAGTTCTCAACCCAAAGGATTAGTTGTCAATATAACTTTTGGTGCGAGTAAAATGAATACCCCAGGGCCCCTATTTATAGACTTTCCTTGGGCTTAAACCAGGTTAATGATCCAGACCCAGTGAACATTGGTTTCAAATCCATCGTTGCTGCTTCATCATAATCCCGATCGACGATCAGATCGAACCGATCTTCATAATTTACAAAACTGAACATTATGATGTGAAAACAATTTTTCAGACCACCTAATCGAAAATAGCAGTTAGGCCCCTATCAGCTTTAAGGATAGTCATACTAGTCCAATCCAATTTAAGGAAATCATATTTTCACCCCAGCTAATTTTAGGAAGTCACACATTCATCCTTCGTCATACTATACTAACAAATTGAGCTTAATTTCCGTACGGGAATTGAGAAACCAGTACTTGTGTGTTAGAGTAGATGCCCAACTAGCCAAATTGTGGCATGTGGGTTTATAGACTCTTGTATGAAACAGTCTTTATATATGATATTCGCATTCTTTTATATGGCGTTCTTTACTTTCATTATGTGTGTAATGATTTACAATTGCGTTGAGTAAAGACCTAGAATGCACTAAAGCGTATGTTAGATGTGATAGTGGGTATGACGGCTATCATGAAACACATCTAATAGT
>KV015652.1:30673-44077 GCA_001598015.1 Dorcoceras hygrometricum
CACCACTGCCACAAGGCTGGGCATTGGAGGAGGAACTGCAAGGAGTACCTCGAGCAGTTGCGAACTGCAAAAGGTATGTTCTATATTGAAATAAATATGTCTCTTAATTCGACTTCTTGGGTACTTGATACCGGATGTGGATCTCATATCTGCAATGATTTGCAGGTGATGACAATAAGTCGACGTCTTAGAGAGGGTGAGACCCACTTGAGGCTTGGCAATGGAGCAAGAGTTGCTGCAGTAGCTATAGGAGATATTAGTTTATTTTTGTCTTCAAATTTTAAGTTTTTGTTACGAGACGTTTTATTTGTTCCTGAATTGATTAAAAACATTATTTCTATTCCTATGCTTGATAGAGATGGATATTCTTGTATGTTTGCTAATTCGATTTGCAATATTTACAAGAATTAATGTTTAATTGGAATTGGGGAACGCGAAAACGATCTATACACCTTAAGATTAAAAGACGTTCCAACTCGCGATATCGAAACACACACAACAACGATTAAACGGAAACACGATAATTTAAACCCAGTACAACTTTGGCACGCTAGGCTAGGTCACATTTCCCTAAGTAGGATGAACAAGTTAGTTAGGAGTGACTTGTTTGATCTGTCAGACATCAACTCCCTACCGACTTGTGAATTTTGTCTTAAAGGAAAGATGACCAAGCAACCCTTCAAGGGCAAGGGTGAATGTGCCCAAGGCCTATTGGATTTGATCCATACTGATGTGCGGCCCGTTTAGTATTGGTACTAAATACGGTCACACATACTTCATCACCTTTACCGACGATTACTCAAGGTATGGGTACTTGTACTTGATGAAGTACAAGTCTGAATCCTTTGAAAGGTTCAAGGAATTCAAGGCTGAAGTAGAAAATCAATTAGGCAAAAGTATTAAAGCACTTCGATCTGATCGAGGTGGTGAATACTTGAGTACTGAGTTTCAAAACTATCTGAAGGAGAATGGGATTCTCTCACAGTGGACCCCTCTGGCCACACCACAGCTCAATGGTGTAGCGGAGCGTCGTAATCGGACCTTGTTGGACATGGTTCGATCCATGATGAGCTTCACTGAGCTTCCGACCTCGTTTTGGGGCTATGCGCTCGAAACGGCGGTAATGTTGTTGAACAATGTCCACACCAAGGCAGTGGATAAGACTCCGTATGAGATATGGATGGGCAAACCACCCAAGTACTCATTTATGAGGATTTGGGGATGTCCTGCTTACGTGAAGCAGACAGTGGGAGATAAGCTGGATACGAGATCCATCTTAAGCTACTTTATTGGGTATCCAAAGAATTCCATTGGATACTATTTCTACTATCCCAGCGAGACAAAAGTGTTTGTCTCTAGGAATGCCACCTTTATGGAAAGGGAATTTCTACTTGATAGAAAGGGCAAAATAGTAGAACTCGAAGAGGTTCGAGAACCAATTGAAGTACCAAGTGAATCTCCCGCACCTACTGAGCCAGTACCAGATATGGTCGCACCTAGGAGATCCGAAAGGATTCCTAGGGCTCCTGAGAGATATGGTTTTCTCCTTGAAGATGATCAAGGTGATCAAGTTGTTGGATCTGATCCAAGAACTTTCAAGGAGGCAATTTCCGATGCTGATTCTAACTTGTGGCTTGAAGCAATGCAGTCTGAGTTTGACTCAATGCATGCTAACCAAGTTTGGACTCTTGTTAACCCTCCCGAAGGAATCGTTCCTATTGGGTGCAAATGGGTGTACAAGAGGAAACTTGGGCCTTATGGTAAGGTAATGACCTACAAGGCACGACTGGTCGCGAAAGGTTACACTCAAAGGCAAGGTGTTGACTATGATGAAACATCCTCGCCAGTCGCAATTTTCAAGTCAATTAGAATATTGTTAGCCATAGCCGCATGGTACGACTATGAGATATGGCAAATGGATGTGAAAAATGCGTTCCTTAATGGAAACATTAAGGAAGAGATCTATATGACGCAGCCTGAGGGTTTCACATCTGTAGGAAGCGAGCATAAGGTATGCAAGCTGCAGAGATCGATCTACGGTCTCAAACAGGCATCGCGAAGTTGGAACCTATGATTCGATGAAACAATTAAGGAATTTGGTTTCATCAAGAATCCCGAGGAGCCGTGTGTCTATAAGAAGGTAGTTAAAAGTGCTGTGACGTTTCTCGTACTTTATGTTGATGACATTCTACTCATTGGGAATGATGTAGGAAAGCTGCAGTCAACTAAAGTATGATTGTCTAGTAGATTTTCGATGAAGGACATGGGTGAAGCATCCTATATTCTTGGAATACAGATCTATAGGGATAGATCTAAACGGATGCTCGGACTCACCCAAGCTACCTACATCGATACCATACTTAAGAGGTTCAAGAATCCCGAGGAGCCGTGTGTCTATAAAAAGGTAGTTAAAAGTGCTGTGACGTTCCTAGTACTTTATGTTGATGACATTCTACTCATTGGGAATGATGTAGGAATGCTGCAGTCAACTAAAGTATGGTTATCTAGTAGATTTTCGATGAAGGATATGGGTGAAGCATCCTATATTCTTGGAATACAGATCTATCGGGATAGATCTAAACGGATGTTCGGACTCACCCAAGCTACCTACATCGATACCATACTTAAGAGGTTCTCTATGGAAGAGTCCAAGAGAGGACACCTATCTATGTGCCACGGGGTCACTCTATCCAAGTCTATGTGTCCAAAGACTGATGAGGAGATAGAGAGTATGGCACGTGTACCATATGCCTCGGCTATAGGTAGTATTATGTATGGCATGATCTTGACTAGACCGGACGTCGCATATGCTCTGAGTGTCACGAGCCGCTACCAGGCCAACCCCGGCCAATTGCATTGGAAGGCTGTGAAGAATATTCTTAAGTACTTACGAAGGACTAAGAATATGTTCATGGTCTACGGGGGTGGTGAACTAAAACTGGAAGGCTACACTGATTCTAGTTTCCAGTGTGACGTGGATGATTTGAAATCAACCTCTGGATTTGTATTCATGCTCAATGGTGGTGCTGTCTCTTGGAAGAGTTCCAAGCAAGACACCATCGCGGATTCAACCACTGAGGCTGAGTACATTGCAATATCAGCTGCTGCTAAGGAGGCCGTTTGGATAAGGAATTTCGTCCAAGAGTTGGGCGTCATTCCTAATGGAGTTGGTCCAGACCCGGTGTACTGCGACAACACGGGTGCCGTTGCGCAAGCAAAGGAGCCTAGGTCTCACCAAAGATCCAAACACATACTGAGGAAATACCACATAATCCGGGATATTGTGGCTAGAGGTGACATAGCAGTTGAGAGAGTCCCCTCTGCGGACAACGTTGCTGATCCACTTACGAAGCCCTTGCCTGGACCGTTGTTTGAAAAACATCACGAAACAATGGGACTGCGTCTGATGAGTAGTTGGCTTTAGGGCAAGTGGGAGATTGTTAGAGTAGATGCCCAACTAGCCAACTTGTGGCGTGTGGGTTTATAGACTCTTGTATGAAACAGTCTTTATATATGATATTCGCATTCTTTTATATGGCGTTATTTACTTTCATTATGTGTGTAATGATTTACAATTGCGTTGAGTAAAGACCTAGAATGCACTTGAGCGTATGTTAGATGTGATAGTGGGTATGACGGCTATCATGAAACATATCTAATAGTCGCTGTGTATTCTGAACGTGTTCCTAGTCGATTGGGCCGTCAAAATGAGGATAAGGCCGCCCGAGTTCGAGACTAGTATCTGCGATGTGAAGTACCATGTTTCATTGGTAGGGAACATTGTGATGTTCTGAGCGTGCAGATAGATAATGACCTGGTGATCAATCGAACTACCCTCCTTCGAACTTTCCAAGTGGTTACCATTTGTTGAGTGGATAAGTCCGAGGTCTTGGTTGTACTGATTAGTCCTCACGACTCGAAACGTCAGTGAGACTCTACATGATAGGCGTCTCACTTTGACCCGTTTGCCGACTCACTTGGGGTCATAAGGCGTTGGGATTGGGTGAGACCCCGATGCATGTAGGAGTCGATGCATCGTTGTCGAGGATTCACCGCTCGCAGACATGCGTGGATATCCTATGCTATCTGAGGGGATAATAGTGTATAAATCTCTGGCCAGAGTACTAGAAGTGTTTTAGGTAAATGTGTTTACCTAGTTACACTCGCGATGTCACTATTCGATATCCAAGATGTATGCATAGCTATCGGATCTATAGCGACTCTTGATTTACCAATGGTCGTTGATCTGATCGGGATATATGGATTGAAAGGACCGTACTGTACGCTAACTACGACCAAATGGTTCTTGCAGGTACTATCAGTGATACCTAGGGGATCATGGGGCGATGTTGCTAGACGCTCTTACCATGATCCGTTGGGCAAGTCCGGAATTGTGATTCCGGAGCCACAATGGTTGTGGGCCCACGGCTGGCTGTATCCCTGAACCATTGAGGGTCACACAAGTACTAGATTTGAGATTCCCGCATGGATACTCAGCTCAATGTGTTGAGCACGAGAAGAGGATTTCGGGAAGTGCGACTTCCTAAAAGTCAACAGGGGTCAAACCGGGGTTTCCCGCTGTTGAGGGGCAAAACGGTCATTTTGCACTGGGGTTCTGAAAAATGGTTTTTCAGATCATATTATTCAGTTTTGGAAACTAAATCGATCGGTCCGATCTGATCGGCGATCGGAGTTACGATGAAGTCTTGGTGATGGAGATGAACTGAATGTTCACCGTTGGACCCGGGCCCGTTGGGCCGGTCCAAGTCCAATACTTAAGCTTATTTAATTAAGCCTTAACCTAGAGACTTAACTCTAACACAAAACCCTAAGCTCTACACACCGCCGCCCCTCTCCTCTCTCAAGCCGCCGCCGCCGCTCGCCGCCGCCGCCGCCGCCCGTCTTCGCCGGAAAATTGTTTCCGGCCAATTCGACGAGGAGAATCCGTTCGTGCTGATCTCGTCAGTCCTTCTAGTGCAGGCTGACGAAGGAGTCTTGTTTCTGGTCGTGGACCGGATTGGTGATTACTACCGCAATCTACCGAGAAGAGCCGACGTTATTGTAACTACGGTTGGAGCCAGGCACAAGTGCCAGCAAGGTAGTGGTTTTGAACCCCCTATGTATGTCGATAACTGTTATTGAATTTTTCGTATTGATCGTCTCCCGGCTGTTTATTCTATGTTCTTCCTTTGCCTCGCCGGGGGGCGGATCCGGATCCCCAACATTGTGACCCTCAATGGTTCAGGGATACAACTAGCTTTGGGCTCACAACATTTGTGACTTCGAAAACACATTTTCGGACTTACCCATCGGATCATGGTAAAGCGTCTAGCAACATCGCCCCATGATCCTCTATATATCACTGATAGTTCCTACAAGAACCAGTCGGTCATGGTTAGCATACAGTACGGTCCTTTCAACTCAAATATCCCGATCGGATCAATGAACATTGGTAAATCGAGAGTCGCTAGAGATCCGGTAGCCATGCATACATCTTGGAGATCAAATAGTGACATCGCATGTGTTACTAGGTAAACTCATTTACCTAAAACACATCTAGTACTCTGTTCAGAGATTTGTCACACTATTATCTCCTCACATAGCATAGGATATCCACGCACAAGGGCGAGCGATGAATACTCGACAAAGAAGCATTGAATCCTACATGCATCGGGACCTCACCCAATCCCGTCACCTGATGACCCAAACTGAGTGGGTAAACAGATCAAAGTGAGGGATCATGTAGAGTCTTAATGGCGTTTAGTGAGCGAGGATAGTTCAATAGATCATAAGGTCACTATCCATCTGCATGCTCAGAATATCACTATGTTCCCTACCAATGAAACGTGGTACTTTGCATCGCAGATGCTAGTCTCAAGCTCGGGTGGCCCTTATCCTCTTTTGGACGGTCCAATCGACTAGGAACTAGTTTAGAATACACAGTGACTATTAGATGTGTTTCATGATAGCCATCAAATCCACTATCACATCTAACATACACTACAGTGCATTCAAGGTCTTTATCCAACAATTGTAATCATAATAATGAAGAAAAGAATGCCATAAAAGAATGAGAATTTCGTAAATAAAGATCGTTATACATAGAGTCAACAAGAATCCACATGCCACAAGTTGGTTAGTTGGGCACCTACTCTAACAATATTTTGAAGCCTTGTTGGCATGAGATATTGTGTAGTACACTCTCGAGGAGCATATTGAGACGGCCCGGGTAGCTCCCGAACTCTCGATGCTGTGGTTATTAGGGTTGATGGTGTTGAGTTAGCACACCTTCCTTTTTTCCGTTGAGACAGCCCGGGTAGCTGCACGATGTAGACACTTCGGTATTGATGATCGTTGTCTTTTGGCATCTGGTCTTGGTACCCGTTATCTTTTTCTATCAGACACGCATTGCATATATATAACATATTTCAGTCATACTTTGATTGCTATTTTATTATGTTCTCCGTATTGAGGTTTGACCCCATCCTTTGGGGATGATTTGGCCATGTTGGTGACCATTGCACGTCGTCCAGGTGGTTCAGCTGCACCGGATAGAGCGTCAGCTAGTAGAGCTCGTTAGGGAGTCGATCGAGTATCCCAGATATTGTATATTATATATTTTCATTTGAGTCTTTTACCAGGGGATGCCCTGTGTAGTTGTTGGCATTTGATGATTCGATTTTTGTTGATCTTTAAGGCTTCTTCAAAGATAGTACAAGAGCATTTAATGTTCGTATTTTTAACACTAATAAATTCAAATGGTACTTACAAGGGTGCTGATATTTAAGGCTTCTTCAAAGATAGTTCAAGAGAATTTAATGTTTCTTGTGTATCTTTACAAGAAAAGTACTTAACATTAATTCACATCGTCCTTTAAGTTTCAAACCGAAAGTGTCTGCTGAATTCTCTTTGATATCCTGGTATTTACTGTAGTTCATAAATCTTTAGACCAACAACTTCAATATCCTGGACTTCAAGTCTTACAAACGGCCTGGTTCCGTTTTTGTATTACTGATTTGATCCTTACTTCTGCAATTCAAATAATCTTTATATTTTCAACTCATTTGATCTTGAAAGTTTGTGCTATTGAGCTTGAATTCTGGTCAAGATCTTCAACTGATGTGACATGTTGTATCATTCTGCTAAGATTTACTATTACGTTTGATGGATCTGTGTCAACAGATCCGGATTGAATTTTGAATTACACAAAACTTATTATTGTGTTTCTAACAACTCTACGTAGTGCACAGATAATAGCAGGTTTTATAAGAAAGTTTTGGCCAGAAGTGTTAAGATCATCGAAGAGCAGAAGAGAGAAAATTGACTAGTCTGGCATACGTATGAAGAGAAGCAATCAACTTTTGGATTGAAGAAAAGTGAAATCTGGAAGATTGAACGAAGATGAAATCTGGTCAGAAGCAAAATAAAGATAATGAACAGAAGAAGTCTGAAGTGTTCGATGAACAAGAGAAGCTGGAGAAGATGGATTCAGCTGTAGAAGTATTCAGCAATGATGACGTCAGCGTTGCTATTGAAGGAATCGAGAATCAGCAACCATGACTTCAGCATTTCTATGGGAGAAGCTGTGATCAGCAACGATGACGTCAGCATTGCTGATTGGAAAGATCATCGAAGAGCAGAAGAGAGAAAATTGACTAGTCTGGCATACGTATGAAGAGAAGCAATCAACTTTTGGATTGAAGAAAAGTGAAATCTGGAAGATTGAACGAAGATGAAATCTGGTCAGAAGCAAAATAAAGATAATGAACAGAAGAAGTCTGAAGTGTTCGATGAACAAGAGAAGCTGGAGAAGATGGATTCAGCTGTAGAAGTATTCAGCAATGATGACGTCAGCGTTGCTATTGAAGGAATCGAGAATCAGCAACCATGACTTCAGCATTTCTATGGGAGGAAGCTGTGATCAGCAACGATGACGTCAGCATTGCTGATTGGAAGAAGTTGAGATCAGCAACTATGACGTCAGCAATATCAGCAGACAACTAGATGGATCAGCCATGATGACGTCAGCAGTGATGTAATCACAATCAGCAGTCGAAAAGAGAAGTGCAAGAGATAGAGCGACGTCGTTTAACTCTTAACAGTGAATCAGACGTAGCGCGAAGAAAAGATAATCCAGACGCAAGCTACAGTACATACAGTCGAGAGCTACAGTAGTTTGTACATCCAGACGAGAGCTACAGTAGTTTGTACATCCAGACGAGAGCTACAATGTTATTTAACCATTCGAGGATGTATAGCAAACGATGTCGTTTGGATAAGTTAAAACGGCGGCGTTTGAACTAACCAGTCGTTGGGTAATCCAGACGCAAGCTACAGAGATCCAGTCGAAAGCACTTCAAGACCAACGACTGGTGTACCAGCTGCAAGCACATCATATCACCCGGTTTTAAGACCAGCGTCTGGACAACCAGTCGCAAGCACCTCTTCCCAGCTATTGCAATGAAGGTGAACCAGCTATTGCGCGAAGTGTTGTGACAAAGAAAAGACAACAACTGAGCGAACAACTGTTGAACAATTTGTTGGAACACATTCAGCTGTTGGGATGCAATCAACGCTCAAGATGGAAAGAATCAATGGCTGAAATTGAGTCGTGCAAATGCCTTAAATCAAGGGGACAAAATTTGTACTATTCTGGGAAATAGTACAATATACAGAGGATGGTTGCACACAATTTGGGAAGGAGACAAATTGGCCATATCAAGCGCAGAATGGATTTGAATTAATCTAACGGTCATATTTGGGGGAATCCATATAAATACAAGAAGCACTGTTGAAGATGGCGTGAAGATTTTGACAGAGTGCAAAATACAGAGGGAAGAAAGTTGGAGACGAAGCAGTAGACCGTCATTAGAGAGGAGCGCATAACGAGTGTCTACTGCTGAGTCTCAATCAGCTTTTGTAGAAGCATTTCCCAGTGTGTGAGATTTATTATTTCGAGAGATGAGCGTTCACTGTAAAATCTCACACACAGAGATTCACTCGCATATTTTGAGAGATGTGCGTAATTGCTTAGCGAGTGAATCACAAACAAAAATCAGATCATGTCCAAGCACGATGACGTTTCTGTGTTTGTAGCCTTTCTCACATAGGCGTAAAACAAGTGAGTGACAGCCGAGGGCTGGTGGAGTCTAGGAGTTCTCGCAGCTGCTGGTTGCGGGATCGGGTCTGTACACGATGTGTAGATCAAATCTTCTAGTGAAACCTTCCGAGGAGGAAGAAGGGGAAACGTAGGACATTGATGTTTGAACTTCCATAAACAAATAAGCTGTGTATTGTATTCTGTTATTTACTTCCGCATATGCACTTATTTATTTTAGCACGCATACATTTCAGATTGCACACTTGCACAGTAACAAATTTCTGTCTAACAGAAATCTGCTTGCATTGAGTTTTAAAATTAGGATTCATTTCTGGTGTTTTCCGCATGGTTTTATTACATACCAGATCTGTCTCCGGTGCTCTGTTTTAATATTCAAGAACCCGAGGTCTTGCACCTCATAATAGCAGCGCAAATTTTTATTTTATCAATAGCAGCGCTGTTAAGTTATTTTTCGGTCCTAACAAATGGTATCAGAGTGAGTTGTTCTTGAACGAGCACTTATTTTAAAACGCATGTGCTATTTTTTTTTAAATGTCTTAAATTTTTTTTTAGAAGCTTACATTATGAAGGCCAGATGAAAATGATTTGTTTTATATATAGAACTGTTTTCTTTTGTCGAGCTGACATGAAATGCGCGAGTTCCGTGTGGATGCCAAGATCCTATTTCGGTTGGGCTATAAGTTCACTTGGAGCGAGGCTCGGTGACAGCACATGAGACGAAATAGAAGAAATGAAAGAAAATCTGAGCTTTAGCTATCACATTTTCTTTCTGGTTCTTCATATGTGAGTGACTCAGTAGCACATGTTCTTATTTAAAACAATATTTAAGGTGCTCTGAATTTTTCAAAAACTTTCTGTTATGCGGAAATTTCAGCTGCTGATGTTATAAAAGACAGGGAGAGTAAGTTTATTTATCTCTTAGTCTTTATTATTGAGCTATTTGTTTGTGCATCAGTCTTTGTTCGTTTCTCCTCTTTCAAAATTAACATTCATGCATAAGGTTCTTTCCAAAATTCTTTTATTTTAAAATCTGAAAATAATTGCTGCTGTCACGATTTTTGGTGTGACAGTGTAGGGAGATCCTCTTTTTTAAAATTCATCGGGAAGACCAATTTAAAGTTTTGTGTAAATCAAAAAGGGAGAGATTGATGGATCTGTGTCAACACAGATCCAGATTGAATTTTGAATTACACAAAACTTATTATTGTGTTTCTAACAACTCTACGTAGTGCGCAGATAATAGCAGGTTTTATAAGAAAGTTTTGGTCAGAAGTGTTAAGATCATCGAAGAGCAGAAGAGAGAAAATTGACTAGTCTGGCAGACGTATGAAGAGAAGCAATCAGCTGTTGGATTGAAGAAAAGTGAAATCTGGAAGATTGAACGAAGATGAAATCTGGTCAGAAGCAAAATAAAGATAATGAACAGAAGAAGTCTGAAGTGTTCGATGAACAAGAGAAGCTGGAGAAGATGGATTCAGCTGTAGAAGTATTCAGCAATGATGACGTCAGCGTTGCTATTGAAGGAATCGAGAATCAGCAACCATGAAGTCAGAATTTCTATTGGAGGAAGCTGTGATCAGCAACGATGACTTCAGCATTGCTGATTGGAAGAAGTTGTGATCAGCAACTATGATGTCAGCAATATCAGCAGACAACTAGATGGATCAGCGATGATGACGTCAGCAGTGATGTCATCACAATCAGCAGTCGACAAGAGAAGTGCAAGAGATGGAGCGACGTCGTTTAACTCTTAACAGTGAATCAGACGTAGAGCGAAGAAAATATAAATCCAGACGCAAGGTACAGTACATACAGTCGAGAGCTACAGTAGTTTGTACATCCAGACGAGAGCTATAGTAGTTTGTACATCCAGACGAGAGCTACAATGTTATTTAACCAGTCGAGGATGTATAGCAAACGATGTCGTTTGGATAAGTTAAAACGGCGGCGTTTGAACTAACCAGTCGTTGAGTAATCCAGACGCAAGCTACAGAGATCCAGTCGAAAGCACTTCAAGACCAACGACTGGTGTACCAGCTGCAAGCACATCATATCACCCGGTTTTAAGACCAGCGTCTGGACAACCAGTCGCAAGCACCTCTTCCCAGCTATTGCAATGAAGGTGAACCAGCTGTTGCGCGAAGTGTTGTGACGAAGAAAAGACAACAACTGAGCGAACAGCTGTGGAACAATTTGTTGGAGCACATTCAGCTGTTGGGATGCAATCAACGCTCAAGATGGAAAGAATCAATGGCTGAAATTGAGTCGTGCAAATGCCTTAAATCAAGGGGACAAGATTTGTACTATTCTGGAAAATAGTACAATATACAGAGGATGGTTGCACACAATTTGGGAAGGAGACAAATTGACCATAAAGCGCAGAATGGATTTGAATTAATCTAACGGCCATATTTGGGGGAAGCCATATAAATACAAGAAGCACTGTTGAATATGGTGTGAAGATTTTGACAGAGTGCAAAATACAGAGGGAAGAAAATTGGAGACGAAGCAGTAGACCGTCATTAGAGAGGAGCACATAACGAGTGTCTACTGCTGAGTCTCAATCAGCTTTTGTAGAAGCATTTTCCCAGTGTGTGAGATTTATTATTTCGAGAGATGAGCGTTCACTGTAAAATCTCACACACACAGATTCACTCGCATATTTTGAGAGATGTGCGTAATTGCTTATGAATATGGTGTGAAGATTTTGACAGAGTGCAAAATACAGAGGGAAGAAAATTGGAGACGAAGCAGTAGACCGTCATTAGAGAGGAGCACATAACGAGTGTCTACTGCTGAGTCTCAATCAGCTTTTGTAGAAGCATTTTCCCAGTGTGTGAGATTTATTATTTCGAGAGATGAGCGTTCACTGTAAAATCTCACACACACAGATTCACTCGCATATTTTGAGAGATGTGCGTAATTGCTTAGCGAGTGAATCACAAACCAAAATCAGATCTCGTCCAAGCACGACGACGTTAAACTCTGTGTTTGTAGCCTTTCTCACATAGGCGTAAAACAAGTGAGTGACAGCCGAGGGCTGGTGGAGTCTAGGAGTTCTCGCAGCTGCTGGTTGTGGGATCGGGTCTGTACATGATGTGTAGATCAAATCTTCTAGTGGAACCTTCCGAGGAGGAAGAAGGGGAGACGTAGGAAATTGATTTCCGAACTTCCATAAACAAATAAGCTGTGTATTGTATTCTGTTATTTACTTCCGCATATGCACTTATTTATTTTAGCACGCATACATTTCAGATTGCACACTTGCACAGTAGCAGATTTCTGTCTAACAGAAATCTGCTTGCATTGAGTTTTAAAATTAGGATTCATTTCTGGTGTTTTCTGCATGTTTTTATTACATACCAGATCTGTCTCCGGTGCTCTGTTTTAATATTCAGGAACCCGAGGTATTGCACCTTATAATAGCAGCGCAAATTTTTATTTTATCAATAGCAGCGCTGTTAAGTTGTTTTTCGGTCCTAACAAAGTTATTCCGGTTAAAGACATGAAATACATTACTCAAATTAATAATTAATTATCACCAAACTTGAATATCCAACCATGTCCTTTTTATGGGTTACTATATGTAGAGATCAAAGTTTTGTGTAGAATCTAACTGATAAGAACCAAACTTCTACAAATTAATTGGGTGGATTATTTATAAAAACTATTTTATTTCTCATAAAAGTTTGATACCACTATTATTTTCCACCTCGGGACCCGAGGAAAGAGCTCCTATTAAAAACAAAAACGCCACTAGGTGATCTTCCATCTTGGGCTTCATCTCTTCCAATAAGACCTCGGACAGGAAGACCTCAGCTCTTTCAGGAAGACCTCGGACAGGAAGACCTCGGGCAGGAAGATCTCAGCTCTTTCAGAAAGACCTCGGGCAGAAAGACCTCTGGCAGGAAGACCTCAGCTCTTCCAGGAAGAAATCTGGCAGGTAAAACTCATCTCTTGCAGGAAGACCTCTTCACCCGAGGTGACATCAACTCTTACAGGAAGATCTCTTCACCGAGGTGAGAAGATCTCTTGCAGGAAGACCTCTGACATCACCTCTTGCAGGAAGACCTCTTGACCCGAGATGACCATGCCGCTAAGCTCGAGGAGTCACCCGATGTGAGGCTCTCTGCCCACAATTAATCTTCTAATCTTAATCAGTGGTTTATTTAGATAAACTAAACAAGACAAGTTTAATAATCTGGTTTATACATAAAAAAAAAATTTTCACCCGCAGTAGAGTAAATCAGCAGAAGCATCCTTTAATTCAGCTGGTATGGTAA
>KV015652.1:45607-84956 GCA_001598015.1 Dorcoceras hygrometricum
AACCAGCAGATGAAATCAATAATCAGCAGATACACATCAATACTCAGCAGGTACATAAACCAGCAGATGCTTACAAACTCTTGCTGCTGATTTCTTGTGCGTAACAGTAATTAACACGTGGCATTCTCTTATTGATCCATCTATTCGCGCGTTCGTTTTCAGCTGAAATCAACAATAACGCTTCAACTGAATTTCAAAACTCCACCAGTCGCGAGCTACAGTAACCTGCTGCTGATTTTATCAAATCGCCTCGTCTGGTTACTTTGACTGGTTTTCACACTTCGCGATTTAATCAACACAGTTCTTGAGTCATCCAACATTTCCAGAAGAAATCCGAGCTCATAATCAAGCTTTATCAAATTCTTGAATGTCAAAATTACTCCCCTAATCCACTGCTTAATGATTCTGGGTATTACACCCGAGGACTTGTGCTCAGATCGGGAGTGTCTCCCGAGGACAGTGTCATATCTACCAGAATCCAACCCGGATACCTCTTGACCCGAGATGACCATGCCGCTAAGCTCGAGGAGTCACCCGAGGACTTGTGCTCAGATCGGGAGTGTCTCCCGAGGACAGTGTCATATCTACCAGAATCCAACCCGGATACTTCTTTCCTTATTTAAAGAATCCACGGACGATACGTCTTTCCTTATTTGGACGACAAGATCACCGAGGATCACGGAAGATCTTATCAAGGATCACGGAGAATATCTCGTCCGAGATACCCGCTGTAGGCGAATATTTGTCAGGATATGCTCCTCTCAACCGCCTAGCCCCTCTATAAATACCAGGTATGCTCCCTCATTTTGGACGTACATTTTTCCTCTCGCATTCACTCACCCCCATCACATACTCTCTTTTGCTCTCGCATCCCGCCTGACTTAAGCATCGGAGGGGCTTCGCCGGACACACTTCTGGCGCCCTCTGACTTGTGATTTGTGGCTGCAGGCATCCTGAAGAACTACCTTCCAGAGCTCCAGACCTCCCGAGGCCAGACCTCCAGAGCTCCAGGTCTTCATACCTCCAGACCTCCAGGTCTTCAGACCTCCAGAGCTCCAGACCTCCAGGTCTCCAGACCTCCAAAGCTCCAGACCTCCAGATCTCCAAAGCTCCAGACCTCCAGACCTCCTGAGGCCTAACCTCCAGAGCTCCAGGTCTTCAGACCTCCAGATCTTCCGATCTCCCGACCTTACATCCCGAGGTGGTATCAGCTCCTCGGCTGGACAAAATTCGGTTACATCAATTGACGCCGTCTGTGGAAAACGACAATAGAAGAAACGAGATTGACCATCATAAGGACCGATGCCGGGAGGCAGGAGAACCCGAGCACGAGGGCCTCATAGCAGTATGAAATACTCAACTGATGATAGAACATTTTCTAGATCGACGACCAGAGGTCAATCATCTCTATCTACACGGATTCTCCGCGAAAATACCGATGAGACAAGAAGAGGCTGATGACACTGGAACATCAAACAACCACAAAAAAAAATCCAAACTCAGGCCAGTTCTCATTTTGTTCTGCAATTACTCTACTTAATCAAAGACTGACTTTTGGCAATAAGTCGATCCGATCAAAAGATGTTTTTTCTGCATTCTCCTTGGTTGGTGTCCTTAACCGAGCATTATTAGAACAAACTTATAATTCCGATCAGTTCGGCACTACAAAGCCCAACGCCCGTTGGCACCCAATCCGATATGCTCGGGAGTCTCTTATCTTGCTCTGCTCGGGAATATATTATTTGCCCTGCTCGGGAATCTGTTATCTGTCCTGCTGGGAAATCTATTCTCTGCTATGTTCGGGAGTCTCTTATCTTGCTCTGCTCGGAATATATTATTTTCCCTGCTCGGGAATCTGTTATTTGTCCTGATCGGGAATATGTTATCTGTCCTGCTGGGAAATCTATTCTCTGCTATGTTCGGGAGTCTTTTATCTTGCTCTGCTCGGGAATATGTTATTTGCCCTGCTCGGGAATCTGTTATCTGTTGCCCTGCTCGAGAATCTGTTATCTTATCCTGCTCTGCTCTGGAATCTCTTATCTTGCTCTGCTCGATAATCTCTTATCCTGCTCTGCATTGGAATCTGTTATTCTGCTCTGGTCTAGAATCTGATATCTTGCCCTTCTCGAGAATCTCTTATCCTGCTCTACTCGCGAATCTCTTATCCTGCTCTGCTCTGGAATCTGTTATTCTGATCTGCTCTGGAATATGATATCTTGCCCTGCTCGGGAATCTCTTATCCTGCTCTGCTCAGGAATCTCTTATCCTACTCTGCTATGGAATTTGTTATTCTGCTCTGCCCTGGAATCTGATATCTTGCCCTACTCGGGAATCTCTTATCCTACTCTGCTCTGGAATTTGTTATTCTGCTCTCCTCTGGAATATGATATCTTGCCCTGCTCGGGAATCTGTTATCTCTTGCCCTGCTCGAGAATCTGTTATCTTATCCTGCTCTGCTCGGAAATCTCTTATCCTGCTTTGCTCGTGAATCTCTTATCCTATTCTGCTCTAGAATCTGTTATTTTGCTCTGCTCGGGAATCTGTTATCCCAACCAGCTTGACATTTTGTTATCCTTCCCTACTCGTCAATGTCTAAGCCCGACCAGCTCGGCACCATAAGCCCAACTCTCAAATTAAACTTGCAAAAAAAATCATGCATGTTATTGATTATTTCTCTTGATAACACGATTAAATTATATTTTTCGGGGTTGAAAATAAAAAAACAATCTACTATCTGCAAGATCAGAAACTTATGCAGCGACAGGACCTCTATCGCTAGTAACCAACAATTGAGTTGCTGATGTAGTCTATGTATTCTTTTCTAAAAAAGAAAATAACATAACCAATAGAGATATCATGATTTCCAAAAGCTATAGTTTGTGGTAACTGTCACGTCCGAGACCGAGACTCGTGACATCGACAATGTTAAATAATTATAAAATTATAAGAACATTAAACCTCATAGTATAGCTCAAACCACAGTCTTTTACATAATCAAAATAAGCGTCTTTACGACTGAAAATCAAAGTTTCGCGGAAGCAAAATTACATTAACCTAAACTAAGTCTTCACCAGGGGGGGTTACTATTGATACCACTATTATTTTCCACCTCGGGACCCAAGGAAAGAGCTCCTATTAAAGACAAAAACGCCACTAGGTGATCTTCCATCTTGGGCCTCAGCTCTTCCAATAAGACCTCGGGCAGGAAGACCTCGGCTCTTCCAGGAAGACCTCGGATAGGAAGACCTCGGGCAGAAAGACCTCAGCTCTTTCAGAAATACCTTGGGCAGAAAGACCTCGGGCAGAAAGACCTCTGACAGGAAGACCTCAGCTCTTCCAGGAAGACCTCTGGCAGATAGACCTCATCTCTTGCTGGAAGACCTCTTCACCAGAGGTGACATCAACTCTTACAGGAAGACCTCTTCACCCGAGGTGAGAAGACCTCTTGCAGGAAAACCTCTTCACTCGAGGTGACATCACCTCTTGCAGGAAGACCTCTTGACCCGAGATGACCATGCCGCTAAACTCGAGGAGTCACCCGAGGACTTGTGCTCAGATCGGGAGTGTCTCCCGAGGACAGTGTCATATCTACCAGAATCCAACCCGGATACTTCTTTCCTTATTTAAAGAATCCACGGACGATACGTCTTTCCTTATTTGGACGACAAGATCACCGAGGATCACGGAAGATCTTACCGAGGATCACGGAGAATATCTCGCCCGAGATACCCGCTGTAGGCGAATATTCGCCAGGATATGCTCCTCTCAACCGCCTAGCCCCTCTATAAATACCAGGTATGCTCCCTCATTCTGGACGGACATTTTTCCTCTCGCATTCACTCACCCCCAGCACATACTCTCTTTTGCTCTCGCATCCCGCCTGACTTAAGCATCGGATGGGCTTCGCCGGACACACTTCTGGCGCCCTCTGACTTGTGATTTGTGGCTACAGGCTTCCTGAGGAACTACCTTCCAGAGCTCCAGACCTCCCGAGGCCAGACCTCCAGAGCTCCAGGTCTTCAGACCTCCAGAGCTCCAGGTCTCCAGACCTACAGAGCTTCAGACCTCCAGACCTCCAAAGCTCCAGACCTCCAGATCTCCAAAGCTCCAGACCTCCAGACCTCCTGAGGCCAGACCTCCAGACCTCCAGAGCTCCAGGTTTTCAGACCTCAGATCTCCCGATCTCCCGACCTTACATCCCGAGGTGGTATCAGCTCATCGGCTGGACAAAATTCGGTTACATCAAATTTGGTTTCCTTTCTTCCGTTTCTTTCCTTTTTCTTTTTACAACGGGGAATGAGGTGGGTGCATATTTGTACAAGTATCAACTCACCTTAAGTGAGACTTAAACCTTAAGTCATAGTCTCACTCTCACCTTAAGTGAGACTTAAACCTCAAGTCATAGAGTCTCACTCTTACCAATAAATCATTCTTATATAAAAATTTGAAAATATTCTGAATTCTAAGCATAAACTAAAAAAATGAAAGCAATAATTGATATATAGAAAAAAAAACCGAAAGTTAATTGTCATGACATAACTTAATCAAATGCACAAACTAACTCAATTTAATACTAGATTATTGATTCAAGTAGAAAAAAATGTATGTTGCTTTATAAAAAAATATTATATAGAGAAATGAAACAACTCAAAAATATGTCAAAACATAACAAAATCATCAATATTTCCATTTCATAAAGTAAAGCATGTCTGCTCTAAAAAAAACTTAAACTATACATGTCCCGATTAACCAGCAAATCTATCATTTGACCCGGAAGAGAAAAACACTATTAGTCGTTTAAATTAATAAAATAATAAATGAATCGAAGATCTCACTGAGATCTAATAAATGACAATGGACACTTCTTCCGATTGATGATTATTTGTTTTGTTTGTTTTTGTTTAAATAAGAGTAGTGGGTGAGATTGGTCAGTAAAATAGTAATAGAATTAAATGCAAATATACCTAACAGCTCCTAAATTAAGTCAAATCACACCAAAAGGTCAAAGCCAACAATTTAACTGACATCCATCTAATGCTGCCTTAAATTTTTAATTGAGAAAAGAAAAATGTATTACATCTGATAATCTATTTGTTTGGACAAGGGAAAGGAAACAAGATCTGATCCATGCACATTGACACTTGGAATATTTAATTTAAAGAAACGTAAAGATTAAGTACAGCATACACTTGCTTTTTGTGATATAATCATATAAACACATATTGTTTATCACTACGCGTATAGAAATACAAACCAGATAGATCATAGAATCATATCTATGATAATGATAATAATAATATTTTCTCCAACTTATATCATATTGGGACCCATTGTTCCTAAATTTTTTAAAGATAAATCATATGAAATTTGAAAAGCAAGGATAAATATACTGCATCCGATTTATTGATGACCAGAGTATCTCAATATATTAGTCAATGAAACTTGGACATATGTTTGATTACGAAAGGAAAAATTTATTTGAACAAACTCAAGCTGCGGTGAAGGTTCGAAATTTGATGAGGCGGAAGTCTATTTTTTTTTTCATCTTTTCCTTGGCAAAGTTCTTCTGATTATGTTGCTATGGAAATTATTTATTTTTATTTTTCCATTGCATAGCAGTTTAATTTACAGTCCGAAAATGGTTCTTGTTTTCCTTTTTGATATACGTCACCCTCTCTGCAGTTAGACTGCTGCTATTACCTACTACTAGAACTACTCTCTCTCTCTCACACACACTGGCACACACACACGCATGATTCCTTCATTTATTTCGGTGCATTCATTTGGCATTTGTATCCGTTGTGTCTACTGTCACAGTCACGCCTTGGAGCCAAGTGTGGAGTCTCTTGGAATTCCTCGTTTCCTGTGATTGTTGGTGAGACGATGCCGTTGGTGAGGGTCGAGGTAAGGAGTGCGTACGCGCTCGGAGAGCCGGAGCTGTACAGACAGGTTAACAAGGAAGATCCCAAGGAGATTTTGGAAGGGATCGCCGTTTCCGGCCTTGTCGGCGTCTTGCGTCAGCTAGGCGATTTAGCTGAGTGAGTCTTTCACTGATTTTCTTTAGCTTGAAGTTTTTTATGTCTTTTTTGTTTTGGGTTTTATTTGCCTGATATGGCTAAATTTTTTGTATGGTACTTTAATTGGTGGAACGGTGTTCTTACTTTACGGATGCTGGCTAGAGCATTTTTCGTGGTGTAGTGTGAGTTGTTTGTTTCGAGTTTGAATATTGGTTGTTTAAAGTTATCATTTATTTATTACTGGGAAGTCGATTTTTAATAATATGCCATCGAAATCACGTTTTCAGTGTTGCGATGAGTTCTACGGAATAATTTTTCTAAATATATGTAGACCTTCCATTTTATTGATCGAGAAATTCCTGGCATGGGAGAAATTAATCAAACTAATTGTGCTATGAGGAGGTCAAAGATTGTCAAGGCATTTGGGCCCATATATTATGCACATTCCACAGAGCAGAAGCTTAGACTAGGAGGGGAGGTTGGCAGCGAGTTAGAGATAAGATGTTGTAGAACAATCATTGTAAATTCATTTCGACAGTATTTCCTCTTAATCTTGGATATGAAAAAGGATTGCTTTAATTTGCAGAAGGTAAATGAACATTATTATTTTCTGCAAAATAAACATTTATTTAGTTCCAACTGAAGGGGCATTTAAGGAGTGATTTATAAGGTGATGGTTTTGGTGTGATTTGAGAAGTGAAGTCAAGTAAAAGGACATAAGTTTTACTCCTCGTGGTTCGTTTGAACTTTTAGTATTGGGAGAGGAGAAGATCTACATGCACCGAGTATTCATGTTTTCTGGTTTGTTTGGTAGTTTGTATACGTACCTCGTGATTTATAGATTTGCTTCGAGTTCCCTCCCCCCTGTCCAAACACACCGCTATTCCTGCTGTCATCCCCTGGACCCATGCGGTGAGACCTGTGCAAATGAGCGTATGTTCTGAAAGCAACTACATGCATTTGTCCTTCCCTTAAGGATCCAGTTTGAAAAACTCCATTGATCCGATATCTGCGTGATAATTTTGTTGGGTATTCCTAATGAATATACTAGATAAAAATATCAGATTTTAATATCTGTTGTGATGTGCTACTCTCCATCTTAGATTTTTATAAGAAATATTTTATATTTTAGATTATTATACTGTGGGAAATTTGTGTACGCGTTTACTTATTCTTAGTTTAATTTATATTATAATTTCACGTATTTGATATCTGATCTATGTTTGACCTCTATCTGGGCTAAACAAATGACCACTGAAGTTGCTAGAAGTATGGGTTATACATCTTATCCATCCGCATTGTTCCAATTGGAACTGTAAATGAACCGAATCGAGTCAGATATTTGACATTTTTTCATCATGAAGCTTGAGCTCAAATATTTTTAGTTGATGGGAGCTCGAAATGCAATTTATTTGGGGATGAAGCTCAGTATGACTCAGAGTTCGAATTGAGCTCAATTGACTTGGTTTGAACACGGTTATCGAGCTTATCAAGTAAATACTCAAATTCAGGCTTGAGTTATTGAGCTCGTGTAGTGTCTAGCTAGCTTGTAAATAATAAATATTTGAAGAAATATTATAGTGTGCAAGTAGCTAGCCACCTATCGAACAGAATAATTATAGCTCAAATTCAAGTAAATAATATATTCAGTAAAAGATCGATTAAAATTTGGTGAATATATGTACTGAATAACATTTGAGCTGGCTTGCAAATTGGCCTGATTTGTTTGAACTCCACTCCCCATATTTCTATGTAGGCCAGGATATTACAATCACCACTTGGAAATTGACATCACCAATGCACCTCTTCACATTCTTTAATCCCTCCCTCTTGTTGTTTATTTAGCCAGCCTCTCAGCATATTAGAGCCTCAGAAGTCTTCTTTACTTTCATTCTATCAACCCTAGACACAGGGGTAAGGTTCCTCAAAGTGAGCGGATGCAACTGCTTTCGATTGGTGCTCACTCTGTTGTAAACCCTGAATTCCATTTACAATGCGCTGATATTTTGATGTGGACAGGGTGTTGCATTCTCTAGCTTTTTTCTGACTGTTAAATAATTCTGTTAGCTTATACTGATTGCTGATCATCATCCTCAAGAACTCAAACTCTCGCAATTTAAGCTGAAATAATATTTCTTCATGGTGGTAGATTTGCAGCAGAGGTTTTCCATGGATTGCAGGATGATGTGATGAGAACATCTTCTAGAAGCCACAGGTTGATGGCTCGTGTTCAAAACATTGAATCTGCACTAGCTCCACTTGAAAAGGCTGTTCTGGCCCAAAGGAGCCACTTGCACTTTGCTTACACGGCTGGTATTGTTAATATCCGAATTTGTAATGTCTATGCTGATATACCACTTTCCTAGTTTTCAGGAATTGATTGTTGCTGCTGCTACACTCTCGTACCTTCCATATCATTTATAATCTCAGCAAAACTTACTTATTACCTTGTTGCTGCTGCTACACTCTCGTACCTTCCATATCATTTATAATCTCAGCAAAACTTACTTTTTACCTTTATTGTATGAACTTCATGAATCTTACTCCTGCAGCACTGCAATACCATCTCTTTTGGTTCTTCACACAAACTTCTTGTTGCAGGTTCTGATTGGCATGCTCGTATCCAATGTCAAGAAAATCATTTTTTATGCAATGATTTGCCTCAATTTATCATGGATTCTTATGAAGGCTGCCGTGGCAGTCCGCATTTGCATCTGCTTGATAGGTATGAACACTCCTAATATTTTCTTCCTGTTCTCTTCTGCCTTGCTAATTAACCTGTTGCTGTTCTTCTAGGTTTGACCCAGGTGGCCCTGGATCGTGCTTGAAAAGGTATTCAGATCCAACTTTGTTTAAGAGAGCGTCAATAGCATCTGGTGAAGCGAGCGTCGCAGAAGATAAACATAGCCGAAAGACAAAGGTATCAGATCAGAAAAGATTACATGAACCTGACCTTATGCCAAACCATTATTAGAGCATAATGTGTTTTGTCTAGCTTGAACTTCTCTAGATAATTGCTCACTCTATAGCTTTTTCTTAATGTTGGCATATGCCCTATATCCGAATCCATTGTGATCGGGTTCGAATGTCCTGGGCTCAGAAAATGAATAATGGAAGGAGATATGTGGGTTGACTTATGAGTTTTTTAGTGTGCAGAAGGTGGTTAGGTCAACAGTAAGCCTCGATAAATGGTTACTGTATTTTGGAAATGATAATGTCGTTGCGCTGTCTGTCTAAACTGTCTCTATTCATGTGAACTATTTTGTTCTGGAGTATACCTTTTTGGGAAATGCCTGCTCATTTAGGAATTTAAATGATTAATAAACGAGCTGTTGCATTTTGCTTATCCTGTATCTAACACTAAAACAGCTCAAAGAAATAAACAGAGGGATATGTGAAGACAATAAAAAAAAACTTTGTTATTCGTCCTAGTGAAATCATGATAGCTGATATGCATAGTTTTTCCGTCCAATTCCAGTAACTGTTAAAAAATGCTGACCCGTACAGAAACTTAAGCAGAAAAGGAGGTCAAATCCCAGGATCAGAGAAGAATCAAGAGGTGCATCATTTTTCAACCACGGTGGAAGGTAATCGCCAGATATTTCCTCTGGATTTGGTAATGAAAAAGAGAATTTTAAACTAGGGAAATTGGTGACTTTGGATTTGTTTCAAGTGAAAACTACTATGTTATTGATTAGAAATAATTTGCAATTTCTACATTTGCAGAAACCAGTTCACTCAACTGAATGTTGGTAGGAATTTTACTTCTCACATGATGTGTTCTAGTGAGGATATACTAACATCAGATATAGGTGAAAAGTCGAAAATAGACTTGAGAAACGGGTCTTGCTACACTGAAAATGATTTCTGTTCAGATAACTCAATCCAACATGAAGAACTAGAGTCTCGAGAATCAATATCTTCTCCAGCAAAGAGGCATGATAGTGATCTACAACATCACAATTCCCTTGAGCAAAACGGTACAGATACATATGAAGATTCTCAGACCAGTTCATCACGAGATCAGCCTAACTGTAATTTATCTTATGTTACATGGAATGAAAAGACAGATACATTTGAGTCTACGAGACAGGAGTATGATGCCAGTGACATGACAGTGGAGTTTGATCATGACAGAAATACAGTGTCATGTTCCTCAAAATTGAACGTCAAACTTTGGGGTGTTAATGAAGTTAATATGGAAACTGTTGACGAAAATGATGTAATTCCTTGTGATGAAGCTGTTCCGACACTGGAGGCAGGTGACATGCTTGTTGAAGACATTGACAGTGATGCCGATCAATTTATGGATGCACTTAATACCATTGAGTCAGAGTTTGAAACTGATACGAATTGCACGAAAGAGAAAGAAGGTCGTTACTCTGATTTGGATGATGTAGGAACAAATGATAGAGTGGGTGATCTCATAAGTAGTAATTTGGAATACCAATCTTTGGAGTCTGAATCTAATGTATTAGACTGTCCCACTATCACTGTAGGTTGTGGACAAGATCCCAGGTCAGGATCTCCAAAATCCCCTTCTACAGCATACAGTTCTCTTAGTGGAGGAACTGTGATGACTGAATTGGCAGATGACAAGAATCTCCAATCAGTTTTAAGACCAGGGGAGTCGTTGGATCGAGGAGGATTACAGAAAGGTGATCCTTTCAAGAAAGTAGACATTGATTATAATGCAGTTGAGAGATGTGTTGCAAATACCATAGTGTCTGACAGTACAGAAGATGTATCAGGGTTGCCAATTATGGATAGATTGAGGTGCAGTCCTGAGTCTCAGAAGCCTGCGCCTGAAACTTCTAATGTTACTTCTGTCATGTTCTGGACGAATGGTGGCTTACTAGGCCTTGAGCCGTCAAAACCACCGGATTACAGTTTGCCGAATGCTCTTCCGCAAGATCCGTCGTTCATGAATGATGAAAAAAATAGGAAGACTTCTTGTAACATTCCACCTGCTGATTCAAAAACCAGACATGGAAATACCCGGAATTCAATTTATCAAAGTAACCACAATTCCACTGTAGCCAGTACCTCTAGAAGTCTTCCACCTGGAAATATAGAATACCAAGTTTCCAGAGACCAGCAAGATGATAGCACAAGTTCTTCTCGTATTTATGAACTTAGCAGTAAATTGTTTCCGATGGGATTTAATGGGAATCTATTGCACGACCGGAATGACAGCATTAGCCCTGCCACCTACTATCAAACTACAGGAGCCTTTGACCAGAAAAATAATCAAAAAGTTGCACATCAAACATCTTCAGGACCATCTAAAGACCTAATTGGAGGTGAACCGTCTGTACTTTCTCCTTCAGCATCTCCTCCACTTGAGCACATGAAGATATCCTTCCAACCAATTGATGGATTTGAGACTTCAAAGCTGAAACTAGAATTCCTCTATGGAAACAGTAATAACGAAAGCAACAGATGTATCTTTCCTTCATTTCAGTTGGTCCCTGAGGTGTCTGGCACTCTGCAAAATGATAGTCCAGACTCGGATGATGACACATTTTATAGATCATCGCCTTCTTCAGAAGATGGTTGTATTAGTCATCAGTCTGAGTCAATTTCTGATACGTGGGAGTCTGGCGAATCTCCATGTGGCAAGGAACATGATTTTTTATGATTCTTTTTAACAAAATCTCTTTGAAAGAGTCTATTTCAACAGTTAGTGTAGCTGGGAGGAAAAACCATGAACATAACCTTGAAAATTGTAAAACTCAGTCTCCTTTTGTTGAACATGGTCTGCAAAATTCTAAATCTCAGCATTCATTTGATCTTCATAGCTCAGACACCAAAAATTTCTCATTCAGTGAGGAACTTGCCAATTCACAGCACCCTTTAGGGGCACAATTTATGGTTAGTCCTGCTACTCCACCTCTACCTCCTGCTCAGTGGCAAGGTAGGAAGCCCAATCAGAATGCTATGGATAAGAATTCTGGGGCATTGCCACAAGCCTCTAAATATGCATTTGACCTTGAGCTTTCAGGTTCTACCATTTCTCAGCAACCTAAACCAGCCCCTTTGGATCAAAATCATAGTTTTGAGAACTCAAACGTACAGAAAAGCAAGGTCATCTATTCTGAGTCTCCATTTTTCTATCTATATAATACTGTACGCTGAAAAGAATCTTATAATGTGATTAATGTAGCAGCAATCAGGCTTGCACGAGTCTGACGTAGAACAAGAAGACAGTCGGCAGAAGGGAAGCGTAGATAAAAAGGAGGACTTCCTACAACAAATAAGAGCAAGAGTGAGTTCCCAGAAGCTGGTGCTTTGTTCATTTTTTTGACTTGCATAAGAGTTTAGAACCTCGCATATAGCCAAATTGAGCATGGATGACCTTGCAATTTGCATGTACATATGTATGCAGAGAGATATGTAGGAGTCTGGGTACAGTATCTTTTCCTTATTGGCTGGCTTCATTTGTTGACCTTCAGTTCACCTAGAAAGTACTCAAACTTTAATGGATCAGAAGCAATTTGCAAACGATACATCGAAAGATATGTTATTTTTCATCTTAAGGGGATATTTTTAAAAACATTATGCCATCATTGTTCTCTAGCATTTATTTTTCATATTCTGTTTGCCTTGTTGGTGAATTGGACTTCTTTGCCCCCTGCACTCATAGTCTAACACTAGTTGTAGAAGTCGATTCTATGTACAATTTGGACATGAATTACTTGAAGTTCAAAATCATGGTAGTTTGAGATGCTTCTAGGACACTAACCCTTTCTTTGATGGTTTCAGTCATTCAGTCTGAGACCAACTATGACAACAAAACCATTTGTTCAATCATTTGGGCATGCAAACATCGAAGTCACAGCTATTTTGAGAAAGGCAAATGCAGTTCGCCAGGTAACAAAGAAAGACCATTTAGAAATCTGAAATAAACACCAGTCGACCGAGCTTTTTTACATTTTTTTACTATATTAACTTCTTTGCCATTCAGGCTGTTGGTAGTGACGACGATGGTAATTGGAGTGACCCTTGAGTTTTCTCGTCCCGAGATGATGGTATAGGTAGCCTAGAAACCGAATTGATGTCCAGATTAGGTCTAGCTGAGGTAAATATAGGCCTAGCTGAGGTAAATATTTGTGAATGGACCTTTACGTTATGCAATTAATTAATTTAGTGGTTTGTGTATAAATAATGTTATTTTTCAACATCGTTCTTCTCAAAATGTGGTCGACAGAAAGGTGGAAACTGAAGTCCCAGAGTAATTATCGAATCTTGGGGCTAATTATTGATTTACACGTGATGCCTGGCTGTGCATGCTTATTAATATGGGGTCAACTATGCACCAGTTTTCTGCTGTCACTACCCAGTTGTTAGTAACTCTAAAATATTCTAGTGTGCTTATACGAAACCCGATAACCCCCACCCCTACTTTTAAAAGACATATTGTACCATACATATTCTGCTCTTAAACATAGTATAAGATTTGACCGATTCATCACTATGGTCACATTACTTATTCTCAACTTCAAAATATTCCAACGATCAATCTGCCATAACGTGGTGCCAGGTAAGCCAGTTGCTTTCTTTGATTTTGCGTACATATCATATCAAGGGTAAGGAATTTAAATTCATGGGTGATAGAGATAATAAGAGAAAGCGAAAATATTCGAAGAAGGCGCAAACAAGACTAGAATTTTGTCGAACTCTTAAAAAAAGGAAAACATTTTGAATTCTGTGCAAGCAGTATGCCGAAAGTCAAAATGATTCTCCCTTTATCGTATGTCTTTTATGTGGTTAGTAATAGTATGTACCCACACACATAAATATTGTTCTTTTGGGTTAAACATCAAATAACGACAGGGATTGTCTGAAGCAATACTGCATACAACAATATCTTTGTCTATCAAGATAATTTAACAAAGACTAATTGTACACATATCCACAATATATTAATATAATTCAGGCTTAAATCAAACGTTATTTAAAAAATGGTAACACCTATATTATTAGTATTATTATTATTGTTATTATTATTGTTATTATTGTTATTGTTATTGTTATTCTTCTTATTGTTATTATTCTTATTGTTATTGTTATTCTTCTTATTGTTATTATTCTTATTGTTATTGTTATTCTTCTTATTGTTATTATTCTTATTGTTATTGTTATTCTTCTTATTGTTATTATTCTTATTGTTATTGTTATTCTTCTTATTGTTATTATTCTTATTGTTATTGTTATTCTTCTTATTGTTATTATTCTTATTGTTATTGTTATTGTTATTATTGTTATTCTTATTTGTTATTCTTATTATTATTCTTATTATTGTTATTGTTATTCTTATTATTATTGTTATTATTATTATTCTTATTCTTATTGTTATTATTGTTATTATTCTTATTGTTATTGTTATTGTTATTATTGTTATTCTTATTTGTTATTCTTATTATTATTCTTATTATTGTTATTGTTATTCTTATTATTATTGTTATTATTATTATTCTTATTTATTATTATTATTATTATTATTATTATTATTATTAATAGAAAAAAATAAATAAATTTAGAAGACTAGAATGACTATTCCCGACATTGTATGAAAGCTTTTATGTTTACAGCTTGAGTCACTAGACGATTGCATCAATGGAGGGGAAAAGAGAGCTCTGAGACACGCAACTATGGTTAATTATATTATAACTGTTACTATTAAATACAAAAAGCAGAAAGAAAGGCGACTCTCTTTAAACCAACTGTCATATGCTTGTCAGATGTGTATCACTATGTAATGAGTAAGGTTTTATAAGATAGCTTACACTAAACATGCTAAGGACCTTAGATATAATGAAATAATAGGTCAAACGGGTGAATAATTATTATAAAAAAAAATTATATCGTGGAGTCGTAATAACTCTGTTCTTGAAATTTAAACCAGAAGAAAAATACTCAGCATAAATCATCTAAAAACCGATTTTGTAATTTATAAACCATTTGAAAAGTATGCGAGCGGAGTTGTAAAAACAGTTTGATTGAAACATTTTATCAAATACCTAAAATGCTTCAGCAATGCATTAAAAATCATGAGAAAATGCAATAAGGTAAAACGTAGAATTTGTTTATGGGAGTTCAAAGATAACATTTTCTACATGTCTCATTCTTCCATTTATGGAGCGATTTACTAGAAGATTTTGATTTATACAACACTTTATCCAAATTTACTTCAATTTTTAGGACTTACCCATTGACTAAATTGAAATTCCTAGACTCCACAAAGTTTATTGTCTTTGTTTGAAGACTATCACACAACTATATAATAAAACTCATCTCTCATTTTGTGTGAATGATTGGGTGAATGAGAAATTAATCAATAGTGTGTCTCTCATATATATCCTCACACAGAGAGGAAAGTGCTCTCATCTAGCTGATATCTTCATTTAGAAATCCATTTTTGTTCTTCTCTTGTCTTCTGTCTATTTTGTTTACTCTTCCAAGTGTAGTATTTATAGCTTGCAATTATTGTATTTATAACTTGCTAATATGATATTAACGTTAGGCACAATGAAAACGCATCTAGACACTTTTGATCAATTCTGGCCATTTCGGTACTTATGTCTGATCTGGTTTGACCGAAATGAATTCTTCTACGTGAATGTGCCGAGGATCCTGCTAGTAGCTGAATGTTGTGCTGACCAACTGGATCTTGTGTTGATCGTGCTGGTTGTTGCATGTTGTGCTAGTCCTATTGGTTCTTTAATTTAGAATTTTCAAGCTCATTGTCCAGCTTAGTTTGTATGTACTTGTCTGGCTTAATCTTATGAAGAAGTCAATACCCAATTTCTCCCACAAAGCAAAGGAAGAGAAGCTCGTTCTGTGTTCCCTCATTCAAGGAATTCCACAAGTAAGGAATCGCTACTTTCCAAGCATATCAGCTCAAAGGCTCATACATGTAGAGGCAAGTGGCAATCTACCAAAGTAACTAAATGTGGATTCACCTAGAGCTGCCTATGGAAAGACGACCAAACAAAGTAACGAAAGGTCATCGACCGAAATCGAGAGAGGTGCTTACTGCTAACAATCGGAGAGAAGGACTAGGCAGTCACTGGTTGGCCGATCCGTCCTCTTTTAACTGACTTGTTCTGCTCTTCTTTAGTTGCTTTGTACAATCTGATCCTGCAAGAATTTTCATTTCCAGCAAGCTTTCTGTATGATATCAGCAAGTTTCTTCATGCACACTTGATTTAAACATATTAGAAAAGTTGTGTCATCAAAATCACGACTGATCTATTTCCAAATCCAACGGTCCCCTTTTTTATGATAAAGAAACTTGAAAAAAAAAAATAATAATATGTTTCTCCCCTTTTGTGATAATAAAAAAGATTAAGAAACAAAATCACAAGAAAATAATGATATGATAAAAATTGACTCGCCCTTAATTTATAAAACTTCCCCTAAACTTTTGAAAGTTAAAAAAATTAAAAGGAGGGGTTGACACGTTTTAAAAACAATCGTGAATGTACGCAGAAGAGTAAATTTTACTTCCTCACTTTTCCAATGCTGAGAAAAGAATTTAAAAAGTCACATGCTATTAGTTTTACTCATTTAGAAGATAAATGATAATTGTTTTCAAATAATATATTCCATGTTTCTCTATTTGTGCCACCATGTCACTACATTAGTATAAGTAGATCAAAGAATTGAAATATATCATTGTGTTCTCAAACCAGCAAGCTATTAAAGGAAATTGATGATGATCACACAGTGAATTTTTCTTACTTATTATACAAACATCAATTAGTATATACAAAAGCAAGGAAAATGTCTTAAAAAATACATATCCCTTCTCAAATGATTTGTATCATCTCGATAGAAGATATAACTGTAATTCAAAAATAATTACTCCTCCTATTTTCATAATATGATCTTGAATTCGAAACCTTTAAAAATTTTGTAGCACATAATTTCAGTTTGAAGTTTCAAGAGAGAATAATTTAAAATATGCAATGCACAAAACAATGTCCGACATATAAGAGCATAAGTCAAGTAAACTAGCATCAACAAAAATAAGCAACTCGAACGTATTTATTCAAATCAATATAAAATAAATATATATTTGCCAACTCAATGTTCATATAAATTTAAGCATCCCTTATTAGTCATTGAGCACACATAATATATGTAAGGAAAATGCTATTTAAATCTAGTATTAGAATATATAAACTTCAAACATATTCTCAAGTACCATAAGATATAAAATGGAGGAAATGTACTTAGATGTTCTTGATGATATGAGATTGAGAATATTAAGTTTACTGGCCCTTTTTCCTAAAGAATGCAACAACCTTGAGCTTACTTGACCAGAATTCCAACTTAGTCCTAAGCATCCATTGTGTGGAAGCACACTGGTCTGAAATTTAACATCTAAACTGTTTTTCCTCATGCATCACCCAGGCTACAAATTATATATGACTACGACCTCTACAAGTCTAGTTTTCAACGTAAAAAGCATCTGTCATTTGGTCCCTCGAGCTGGAAGTTAACTCATTTATCCCAAAGCCGCAAAACTGCCAGAAATTTAACTTGCGTATAAACATGTTTGAATTTTAAAAATGAATTTTGAAAAGAAATATGTTCAAATGCTCTTTCAAAAAACCTGCTCTGATACCATTTAATAGGATCAAATAATAGGTTAGAAGGGGTGAACCTATTAAAAAAATCTTTACTACACGGAGTTGCAATAACTCTTGAGTTATGTTTTCATACCAACTGGAAAATACTCAACATCTAAGGCATAGGACCAACATATCGCATCAACATATCAGATCGTGCACTGGAGTTGCACTCCAAACAGCTCTTACCCGATCTGATATTTCATCTAGCTCGCACCCGATCCGAAAGCTACAACTAGCTCTCACCTAAGTTGTTCCTCACAATCATCTTGCACCTAAGCTGATTTTACCAAACAGCACGACACAACACCTCATCATCAGCTTCCGACTACTCAGCTTAGGGAACCAAGTACATCCCCAAGCTGAATCCAACTCACGTCAAAAACTCGAATCAGCCTGCATTCAGACTGCATCTCCAGAACAACTCGCATCTAAGCTACTTCACTCAATTCAGCTCACGCTAGAAAACCAGCTCAGCACTCATGCTAGCAGTTTAGCTCCAAAATGCTCCACTCAGATCAGATCACGACTGATCTGATCCATACTAAACCCGATTATTCCACTTAATTAATCCATGCTGATCTTCCAAAACTCACATTGTAGCTCTTCTCCCTAGCTTTTATTTGAGACCGATGTCATTAGTTATGGTGTTGGTATGAGCTGGTTGAGTGATCTATGAGATTTGTTAGTTCCAGTCAGTTTAGGTGGGGTCTCTGAGCTGTGTTTCTCTTTGGTTATATAGATATTGAGACATGTGTGGATGATTTTGTGGATTGTAGGTGGTTTCTAGTTTTTGCCATGATTTCGCTAGTCTGTTCGGTAGATACTGGACTTATGGTAGCCATCTGTTGACACCCGCATGCGTTATTTGTTTAGGCATGTCTGTGGTCTATTTGGCCAGTGCTTTTGAAGTATATTGGTAAAAAAAATACCTCGAGTTACGGATGAAACGTGTATTTTTTTTCTTTCGTAGAGTCTGATTTATGTGCTATGTATATTGATTGTTGTATGTTGTACATGTGTACATATTGAGTATGTGACTATATTGCTTTGGCATGGCTTCATTTTGCTCCCTGAGTTTCTTTGGCAGCCGATGTGTTGTGTTGGGAGATTTGCGTTGTAGCCTCGTGGAGTGGTGTTCTGTGATGCACACTCAAGAGAAGGGCATAGAGGGCGAGCGGGTAGCTCCTGTGAGACCCGAAATTTGGAAAATATTTAATTGGTTGGACTAACCAGATGTGAGGAATCTGCTAGTGCTAGTACTGTTTAGAAGTCTGCCAACGTGATTCAGTAGCGAGTGCAAAACGTCGTCGTTTAGATTAGTTGGTACGACGCCATTTTGGCCTAGTGCTAGTGAGAGATCTGTTTCGCGAGAGAAGTCTGTTTGGTTTGTTCAACAGATGTCAACGTGAGTCAACGTTCCTGTAGTTGAGTGATCGCTGTTAGCGCTGGTTTCAGATTTGTACTGAACTACGTCGTTTAGTTAAGTTGGAACCACTCAACTGTTGGTTATGTTATACATCTACTGTTGAGGGATCTGATGCGTTGTTTTATTCAGCTGCTGGTTTGTTGATCAGCTGTTGGAAGGGAGGTGACGTGTCCCTCTACGACGTCGTTTGGTTAAGTTGGTGCGACGCCATTTAGCCTTAGCGTTGTTTGAGAGATTCAGCTGTTGGTTGAGATAACAGCGATGACAATTGATTTTGTCGGTGGAATCTGTTCCTGTTTCTGTCAACTGTTAAGAAGTGTATTTAATAGAAGACTTGGTCTTCGAATTAGTATCAGATCCCATACTTAGAATATTTTCCCGATTGCCATTCTCTGTCGCGAACCCTAAGTACTGTTCATCGCGGTGGTTTTCCGTCATTTCCCGGCGATAGACAGATCTGTTGGAAGTAAGAGTTGAAGCTTTGGACTCCTTTCTCTTCGGTGCTTCGTTGGATACCACTTTTGGAGGTTGTGGTTGGCTGGAAGTAGAATCACGAAGCTGCTCCAACGTTCGTGTGTTGCGTCGTTCAGGTAGTGCTTCGAGTTAATTGATAAGATCTTACCTTAGGCTTTGATTTGAGCTTCCTGTTGAGATAGGAAGGTAGGATTATCGTTGGTTGAGTGGTAGCTCCCAGCCTGTGATTTCTGTTGGCGTTCCTGAGATTTATGCGTGCGTTGCTTAGCAAGTTTTGTACCAGATTTCTCGGGACCCCGTTGTGGTGAGCGTAACAGATTCGAGGTACGGATTTGGAGCTTGTAATTCAGCGTGATTATGGCTTGGATAAATTGTGAGGTTGTTGTTTGTGTGAATTGCCGTGTATGGTTGATGTTGCATATATTTTATGTTATCTGTTTTGTTAGCTGTTGCATACACGCATATTCAATTCAGCTGTTGCAGCCATGCCTTGTTGTTGTTGCTCTGTTTCTTACCAGGATGTGAGGGCGAGCGGTAATACCGCACTCTCATCTCCCTGCTGGGATCTGTTAGCCACCATGCGCCGAGTGGTTAACTACCACAGTTCATGGGTTGGACAACGACAGGTTGAGCTGTTTGATGCATCTGATATTCGGGTGTGGTGCAAAGACGAGCGGGTAATTCCCGTATGCTTGTACACACACCGTGGCCACTATTCGCTGCAGATTCCGTTGAGCTGTGCTTGAGTTCCTTGGCTCCCTTTTCGATTGAATCCTTCAGCTGATGTTCCGTTCTTCATGCATAGTATCTGCATTTTATCTTTGCTGTTCATTGCTGATTTATAGTTGCTCTCTGTACTGGGGTTTGACCCCAATGTCCCTCTGGGGCTTGGTTTGTTTTGTTTGCCTGTTTGTCATTCAGGTTTCCCAGGTTACTCAGCTGGTCGTGGAGTTGGCCCGGCTGGAGGTGCCCTAGGAGGTGGTTAGAGTGTCACAGTTAGTATAGTATATATATATATGTATCAGTACTTAGCCAGGGGAGGCCCTGTGCTCTGATGTATTCAGTTGTGGTTGTTGTCAGGTACTTGATGCATGTTTATGTTGTACTGTGTTACTTTAGGTTTGTAGCCTTTGTTTTTTGTGTAACTGGGATATATTTTGAGTATTTCCATATTTTAAATTATGTTATCTTTCTGTCAGGCCAAAAGCAAAAAAAAAAAATTAACCACTTTTAGTTGCTTCCGCTTTGTTTTGCGTGGTTTAACTCTGAGTTGTGCACGAGGCCTGACAGCTCCCACGCTCTCGGAATGTCGTGGCTTGGTGCTGGTGGTGGAGGTATTGTTAGCACACTTCCGTTTTATTTGTGAGTGTTCCGTTGAGGCCGAGCAGGTAGCTCCCGCCACCCTAGACGAAGGGCCCGCCATCGTCACATTTTCCGTTGAGGTCGGCTGGGTCATCCTGTTACTCTCAACGATGTGCCACTGTGATATTGATTATCTTGATGTTAGATCTCCAGTCTTGGTACATGATATCCTTTTATACCAAACATGCATTGGATAGCATGTAACATATTCATTCGTACTTGGATTGCTGTTTTATGTTGTTCTCTTTACTAGGGTTTGACCTCTTATCTTTGGGGTAGCTTTGGTTGTGTTATTGGGCATTGCAGGTTATCCAGGTGGTTCATTTTGGCCAGATAGAGCGTCAGCTAGTGGAGCCCCATAGGGCGTGATCGAGTATCCCAGTTATTATATATATTTTTCATCGAGTCATTTACTAGGGGATGTCATGTGTAGTGTTTGTGCTATGGATTCGATGTGGTTGTTTTAGTTGGATATATATACTGTCTGGGAGATTGCTTGTTGTTACTACATGGCTTTCTGCATGTACTATGAGCAAGACTAGCTCTATATGTGTTTGCAAATTATTTTAAAGGGCTTTCCTGCAAATTAAGTCAGAATGATGAAAACTAGTATTGATATTTTGAGTATTCGTATTTACACGTTGCTTTTGCATCAGGTCCAAAACAAAATTTAATCCGCATTAAGCTTCTGTGTTTAGCGTTAATTATGTGCTTAATCCTTGATTATGAGCACTGACCATGACACTGCCTTAGGATAATCCTCACTGGCATTTCTTCATAGTAAGATAGGGTGCTACCTGCAACTGCTCATAACTCAGCACATGTGAGGGGTTCGACTCATACTTCCGAAGCGCAGACACATAGAACACATTGTGTACTGAAGACAGATGGAGTGGTAGAGCTACTCGGTGAGCTAGCGTCCCCACCCTTTCTAAGATCTCAAATGGTCCAATGTACCTTGGACTCCCCACACTTTGAGGAACACATGATGTCCTACTTCGGAAACTGACGCATAAGTTTTTCTGTCTACTCTATGCTGGACCCAGATCATCTTGTTTGCCCACGTCGTCCCAAAGGATAAGTGACCTGCACGTACGTCCATACAACGCTTCATTGGGAGCCATCTCTATGGAAGCCTGGTAGCTATTGTTGTAGGTGAACTCTACCAATGGAAGCATCAAATCCCAATGTTAGAGTAGGTGTCCAACTAGCCAACTTGTGGCATGTGTGTTTTCTTTTATTGACTATATGTAAAACGATCTTTATTTATGAATTCGCATCTTATGACATTCTTTATCTTCATTATTATGATTACAAACTGTTGGATAAAGACCTTAAATGCACTATAGTATATGTTAGATGTGATAGTGGATTTGATGGCTATCATGAAATACATCTAATAATCACTATGTGTTCTAAAGTATTTCATAGTCGATTGGACCGTCTAGAAGAGGATGAGGACCGCCCGAGCTTGAGACTAGTATCTGCGATGCAAAGTACCACGTTTCATTGGTAGGGAACATAGAGATGTTCTGAGCATGCAGATGGATAGTGACCTGGTGACCTATCAAACTACCCTCGTTCGGACTTTTCAAGTGGTTATCATTTGTCAAGTGGATTAATTCCGAGGTCTTGGTTGTACAGATTAGTCCTTACTACTCGAAATGTCATTGATACTCTATATGATAGATGCCTCACTTTTACCCATTTAGCGACTCCGTTGGGGTCATCAGGTGGCGGGATTGGGTGAGGTCCCAATGCATGTAAGAGTCGATGCTTCGTTTTCGAGGATTCACAGCTCGCCCGTGCCTGGATATCCTATGCTATATGAGGAGATAATAGTATGACAAATCACTGGCCAGAGTACTAGATGTGTTTTAGTTAAATGGGTTTACTAGTAGCACATGCGATGTCACTATTTGATCTCCAAGATGTATGCATGGCTATCGAATCTCTAGAGACTCTCAATTTAACAATGGTCGTTGATTCAGTCAGGATATTTGAGATGAAAGGACAGTACTTTACGCTAACCATAACCAACTAATTTTTGCAGGCACTATCAGTGATACCTAGGGGATCATGTGGCAATGTTGCTAGACTCTTTACCAAGGTCGATGGGCAAGTACGAAAATGTGTTTTCGGAGTCACAAGGATTTGTGAGCCCACGGCTCACACAAGTACTGGTTTCCCAATTATCTTACGGATATGGAACTTAAAGTGCAGAGTATAGTAGGAGGAAGGTTGGGAGTATGACTTCCAAAATTAGCTAAGGGAGTAGGACTTCCATATTTAACTAATGGGAGTAAACCTGTCATAAATAGATTTAGTGGTCCGAAAATTTGATTTTACATCATAATGATCAGTTTTGTAAAATGATCACATCGGTGATATCTGATCATCGATCGGGATTATGAGACCACAATCGAAGGAGTCGAAACAATGTTCTCTGTTTGACTTGAACTGAATGTTCCCAGTTTTACTTGAACCGAATGTTCACAGTTTGAGTTGAACCGAATTCTCACTGTTTGAGTTGAATCAAATGTTCTCTGTTTTGTTCATCTCAAACTATATCCCGCTACCTATAAATATGGCAATGAGGAGACACTTTCAAACTAGGGAAATAAAAGCACACTTGATTATTGAATCATAACTTTCCTCTCCCCTCCCACCCACTCTCGACCTCCTCCCGCCACCGCCACCACCGTCGCTAGCCGCCGCTGCCGCTTGCCACCGGACCCCGTTCTGACCGTCTTGGCAAGGAGATTTTGTTCGTGATAATTGTTGTGCTTTCTAGTGCAAGGACGAAGGAATTTGGAAACCGGTCATCGACTGGATTAGACGAACAATCGGAGATTCAACCGTTGAAGTGCTATTGCCGTGTAAAATCGGAATAGTCGGAGCCACGCGTGAAGTCGCCTAAGGTAAATATTTCTAAACATCCTATGAATGTTTTGCTTTGGTTTTATTTGTGTATGAGCGTTCCCGGGCATAAAATGTTTAAAACTTCCGCTGCATCCCGGGAGCGTGATCCGGATCCGTCGCTGCTCCAACAATGGTATCAGAGCTTTTAGGCTCGGATCGCTCATACGTGAATTTCATTAAAATTGCATCATATCTCGAACTTTCAAAATTTTTTTAGAGTGGAACTCGCCGCGTGCTGTCCGTGTAGGGCCGCACGCTGGCCGTGCAGGTGTCGCGCGCTGGCCGTGCAGGTCGGGCGGGCGTCGGACGCACGCTATGCGCATGATGCATAGCGAATCTTGGTGCTCGCCGCAATCCCTCCCGCGCGGCGTGCAACATCCGTGCTGCACTTGTGCAGCAGCTTGGGCGTCGCCCGTGCGGCGATGCTGGGGCGGTGGTTGGCGGCGGTCCGGTGGCAATGATGACCTAGGGCACTGAACGGTCCTGTCCCGGGAAGCCCGATGGGTTTTCGGGCCGATATTAATTAATTTTGAATTATTTCGAGGTGTTGGACCTAAAATATTTTTAAGGCAAAAATTATTTTTAAAATTATTTTTTTTGAAAAAAATTATATTTTGTGAAAATTTGATTTTCTTCCTTTAAATGAATTAGTATTGAAAATAATTCTTTTGATGCAATTAAAATGACAAAACATTATTTTATTTATAAAATATGATTTTATATTTAAAATGTGATTTTGTTGGATAAATCCAAATTTGATTTGATTGTTTTATTTATGTTGAATAAACTTAGTTAATGATAATTATCATGTAGACAAAACGTAATAAGAGAGTCCTTCATATACCTGCTTAAAAAATGGCTTGTACCGACTGAGCCCACTGAAGCCGTTGCTTTATCTTAGGAAATTGGATTTTAAGCGGGCGGCTTTAGACCCTCCAATGACATTGAAGCACTCTTAGAAACGTTAGTCCATAGCTCCTAAATTGATCATAAGACAGAATTTTTATTCAATAAGATTATGAAGCTAAGGAAAATTAAATATTTTTTGAAATTTCCTACCTTCCATAAAAAATGGGTGTACGCCGATACTATCCGCATACATAGCCTGGCTCAGATTATTGGGGGGTTCTGTGTCGGAAAGCTGTACACGTCATTGACACTTGCTGTGAGTTGAATGGAACTCTCATGATGTTGGATCATATTATTGGGACCATCATGGCGATCGTCCATTACAACTCGACATTGATGGGTCATCTTAACACGTGATGGTAATCAGCATCATATTATTGGATTATTACTGGACGTGAGGTAAATACATGGGGTTGCATTTGATGCAATTGGAATCTATCTTTTGGGGATCATGGTTGACTGATATTATTTGGGACCATGATTTCTCGATTGGACTCTGTGCACCCACTAATAAAAACTGGATTTCTCGATTTCATTAGAGGGTAGTGAAATCGTTAAAATAGTGAGAGGGTAATTCATAAAACTGAATGACCATGTTTTATGTCTTAGTTTATTTTCATAAATAGTCAGTAATGCATGTCTGTTTTTCCTTTCAGTATTTACTGCTACTAAAATGTATTCGATGAAAAACCCACTCGCTGCTATACTGGATACATACAAACTGACTGGTGTTAACTACCTGGATTGTTTGCACAACCTCAAGATAGTATGGCTTCGGAGAAGCTTATCCACACGCTAGAGAAGAGCCCTCCGAATGAGGTCTCTGCTGGTGTCAGCCATGAGGAGTTGACAAAATTGGAGACATGGTGGGACCATCAGCTCAAGGCACGATGCTACATGTTGGCTTCAATGTCCAACGAACTGCAGCGGCGATTTGAGGAAAAAGGGTATGCTGCTGACATCCATCTTTACCTCAAAGAGCTGTACAGGGAAAACTCTCGGGCGAAGAGGTTCACTACGGTAAAGAAGCTAATGACTGGCCGCATGCGCTAGGGGACTTTGGTCCGCGAGCATGGGGTCCATATGATTGGACTCATTGAAAAGTTAGTGGGCCTCGAAATCGTACTTCCACATGAAATGTCAATGGATTTGCTTCTCCTCTCCCTACCTGCTGCATTCGACCCTTTTGTGGTCAACTTCATAATGAACAAGCTGGATGCCACCCTTGAAGAGTTGGTAAATATGCTTGTAGTGTTTGAAGGGACCATGAAGAAGTACAAGCCTGTCCTCCTCTTGGACTTTTCTTCATCTGCGAGGAAGGGACCCAAACAAAAGGGAAAGAAGCGTTCTGCCTCTACATAGGAGATAAGCCCAACAAGAAGCCCAAATGGCACCTAAACCAACACGTCTGAGGATGTTTGCCACCATTGCCACAAGCCTGAGCATTGGAGGAGGACTGCTTGGATTACCTGAGCAGCTACGAGAAGCGAAAGATATATTCTATATTGAAATAAATATGTCTCTCAATTCAACTTCCTGGGAACTTGATATCGGATGTGGATCTCATGTCTGCAATGACTTGCAGGAAATGACAAGAAGTAGGTGGCTTAGGATGGGTGAGACCCACTTGAGACTGGGAAACAGAGCAATAGTTGTTGCTGTAGCGATAGAAGTTTCGATTACAGTAGCTCGTGCTCTAATCCGATCCGACAGCCTGTAAGCTACAAGAACTCCTAGCACTCTATAACAAGAGATCTTCAGCTCTATAATATTCAAATGATTTGTTGCACTGTCTAGTTGATCTTCTTTCCATCTTTGAAAAACTTGCCACTATTCATACCAGAATCACATGAATGATACCTTTAGATCCAGAAATAGCATCCGGTGCCAGTAAATAAGCACATGATTGTTCCAATCTGATATGATAGCATCCGGTGCCAGTAAATAAGCACATGATTGTTCCAATCTGATATGATAGAATCACGTCTGAGCTGATATCTGTACGATCTAAGCTGTTCACTGTATATGTGATTTAATAGCTTGTAAGCTCTGATATGTTACGAGAAGAACTATAATCTGATATTGCGATCTGATCCAAAATTGTCTGAGCTGATCTCTGCTGAACTTAAATATTTTCAGTTCTGATCTGATACTCAATATAAGATAATCGAGAAAACGTTCCTCTGAGCTATTCTGTAAACTGATCACTATTGTCCTAAGACTTAGCTCTTTGAGCTCTGATTTGAATTATTAGATGCTCTAAAATGAAAGCTGTTCTTGAGCTCTGAGTTGTTTATGAACTCTGAGCGCTGCTCTAAACTGTTCATTCCCATGGTCTACTGCAAACTGTTCTATGTACGAAGCTCTGATTTAATCTGTTCTTCTTAACCTGAACTGAAAGGTGATGCTCTAAGATGATCTGCTTTTTCTGAGCTGAATATCGACCATATAACCCGATCGTCTTGCTCTGAGCTGAATATCGACTCTTTAAGCTGATCGTCTTGCTCTGAGATGAATCTGACTTTCTGAACTGATCTACTGCTCTAAGATGAAATCCGACGTTCTGAACTGTTCGACTTGCTCTGAGCTGAGCTGTGTCGTCCTGAGCTGAGTAGCTACGATGTACACTGTTCTGCTTTCTCTAAGCTAAAATGCGTTTCCGTACACTGCTAGACATCCTCTGAGCTGATATGCATCGTTCTAATCTGATCCGCTCGCTCTTAGCTGATCAACACGCTCTGAGCTAGTCTTTGACGTCCTAAGCTGTTCTCTTCAGCTCTTCATCATACTGCTGTAGTCTGTTCGAGTTCTTGAATTTGTTATCATCAAAACTTAAATTTTATTCTTAACAATTTTTCCCTTTTTGGTGATGACAAAACTTAGTAGCAAAAAATTCTATTTTATTAATCAACGAAAATTGTTGGGTGCAAGAATTGATATTTCTTCTCAAAACATGTTCCTCCAAACTGAAAAAAAAAATACTTCCTCCAAACCATCTGCGCGTCTCGCCCCTGTCTCTATATCTGTCACCGCTGCTACTCTCCCCTTTCTGCTACTGCTGCTACCACCTTCCCCCTTTTTAACATCACCAGCTCTCTTAAGATGTGCAACTACTTCTACGAGCTGAGAGCTGAGGGAGGCGAGGCTCGAATTTACTTTAGATGATGACATCTAGGCCTTTTCATGTAGCATCAGTCTTGCTAAGATAATTTCCGAGGAAAGGTCATCTTTGAGCTTATCTCCCCTCCGGAGTAAATCCAAGTGCTGTATCCACTGTTTATTGACCAGTGCAAAACGTGAGATGTATGCAGGTCTTTGAAACTGAGCTCCAGAGACTTCAAACGCTCATTGAAATCTGTTTTAAAAGATGTCATGAGCTCTTGAGAGTGAAACTACTCCATACTGAGGTTGGACACCAGATCTCGCAGATGTGCAGCTGTCTGCACAAATGATGAAGCACTGTGGGAGTTGCTAAAAGTGCGATCTGTCTGTGCTGGGTTAAGTTCTTCATAAACCACTTCAGCAGGTTCACATGCAGAGGATGATCGAAAGGATTCTGCATGTGTACCTTCTCCGAAAAATTCACAAAATCTTTCAGCACGCTGCCCGTGCTGAAAATCCATGAAAACTGTATCCGGAATAGCCTTTGTAATCTATACTGATGGATGAACTACCAAATCTGTACACTGATTCACTATCAGTTTCTGGGAACTGAGAGCTGAACATCTCGATGTATCCTCATGTGGGCCTGAAAATAGATTTGAGGGCCCTGGAAGTATCCATACCAGCTTATGCTGCTTCCGAAGCCCCAGATATGCTAGCTCTGCAATCTTGTGAGCCTCAGCGAATACGCCCAGAACCATGAGGTATATGCTTGTGAGGGGGTGTCTGGGAACGAATTTTTTTGCCTCTCAAGCAGAACCTTGCGAAGATATGGATTTTGGAGTTTTGCATGTACCATCATTCGTCGCTTGAAGGTTATCCGAAGACAATCTGTTTCGGTCCATCGGAGCAGCTTGGAAGCATCTGCTTTGAAACGGTCCATTAAACACTTAGGTTGCTCAAAACCCAAACACTATAGGTGGTTACGTACTCTGGCAAATACGGAGTCTCGAATCTTGACGAAAAACTCAAGATCTGCAAAAAATCAAATTGATTGTCTCCTCGACTGGATTGCCCTTATGTGTCTCAACCAAAATCTTCTTTCCCTTATCCGTAGGGGCAATCTTTGGGAGAGATCTGGCCAGTTCCCTTCTATGATATGAATGCCCTGGTTCCATCGGATCTCCATTATTGGCTTTCTTGTCATCATCGAAGGAGGGTAGTGTTTTGCCCGAAGAGTCCGATAAAGTGCATCCAAAGATAGAGAATCGTCATCGAGTACTGCTAAGATCTGAGCTTTCATCCGTGATGTAATAGTTTGGACTACAGGTGCTGACACCTTAATTTCTTTCGGCAGCGGCTTAGGCTCCTCAGAGTCACAATCCTCCAACTGAATCAGTTTGTGCTTTGGAGGATGCGTCATCTGAATTGTGACGATTGGCCTCACAACAGCTCTCCCAATAGTAGTTCGCTTTTGCTTTAATGCTGGTTGAATGAAAGCTTCAGCTCTGGTTCTCACATCCTCCAACCATTTGGCTTTAGGAGTTGTTGGTCTCACTTTGTCACCAGTAAAATTCTTCTACTCAACAAGCTCCGCCTGAGCTGATTTGTTTTTGGCAATATAGATGCCAACAGATTTGACAGATCAAAATTTTCAAGGCCTTAGACTGGCCCAGTTTCAGTCTTAGAACTCCCTCCAGCTGCAGACTCAGCTGCACAGCAAAACCTTGAGCTGCTTGGTCGATGGCATGATCATTGCCTTCAAAATCCTGAAAAGGATTTTACTCCAGTTGACTTTGAAGCCTCCCATGATAGCCACCATTAGATCAAATCGGCTTTGGGTCACAACATCACAGGATTCAGCTTTGGCAGTGAGTGCCTTGGCTATGTTATAATTTAGCAGACGATATTCTACCTTCATATCTTTCTTCTTGCAAGAACTATGTACTGGCACCCCGGATTCAAAAAATTCCATCCGCATCTGTGCAATCAACCTTTCTGGTAACTCAGACAATACCACCTGCCCCTCAATGAGCAACTGAAAAATACCAGCGAAATATCCTCAGAAATTTCCACAGATGAGCCTCTGACAGTGCTGATCACAGTGTTCCGCTCCAGTTTGGCGTTGGCAAAGAAGGCAAATATCCTCTGTTGGATCTGTTTCTACAGATCAGAATCTGAATTTTGATTAACACAAAATCTGTTATTATTCTACCAACGTTTTACGTGCGGTGTGCAGTGCACTTGATTAAGAAGACAGGGAGATATCCACACTGGAACCGTGAGGGGACGCCCAAGCTGGAACAGTTGAAGATATACGCTGGAACAGTGAGGGGACGCTCGAGCTGGTACAGCAAAAGACTTCCAGGATGCAGGGAACATCAAGCTGGTTCACCAGCTTGGTACAAGAGCAGTTCAGTGATCAAGCGCAGAGAAAGGTTCGGTGAAGAGCAAAACTGTTCAAGCGCAGATCAAGTGCAGCGTACAAGTGCAGTGTTCAAGTGCCAAAACATAGACAAGTGCAGTGATCAAGTGCAGGTCGGATCACTAAGAGAAACAATAATCAGTTCATCATAGGGATCTCAGTCCTTGGGTAGACTGGATCAGAACTGATTATTGTATCCCAAATAAGAAGGGATGCAATCACTGATGTTGGATTGCATTTCTACGAGGATAAGGTTTAAAATATCCTCAAAGAGTAGGTTCAATCAACCAGTAAAAGAAAGGTGTGCTTGCTGATGGTTTGAATGAGGTGTCTGAATGGACCAAGAGAACAAGCAAGTAACACAGTGGCTCTTGACGAGAAGAATAGATCCAAGCTGGTTAAGGACAAACCAGCTCGGAGAAGAGAAAATTGGAACGGGAGATATGGTCAAGCTGGATGCTTATGAGAGAGATGAGGCAGCTGGACGTATGATATCTATGAGAAGTTTGATGAGCTCGAGGTAGCCTCACAGATGTAGATTTCTGTAGTGGAAAAAGTAACCTGCTGGGAAGGAAACCAGCTGGAAAACAAGCTCAGAGCCCGAAAATGCTTTAGTGTAATGAACAAGCTAGCTCGATGCAAAGAATGTTAGAGTAGATGCCCAACTAGCCAACTTGTGGCGTGTGTGTTTTATTGACTCTTGTGTATAACAATCTTTATATATGATATACGCACTTCTTTATGGCATTCTTTATTTTCATTATGTTATAATGTTAACAATTGTGTTGGATAAAGACCTAGAATGCACCATAGTGTATGTTAGATGTGATAGTGGATATGATGGCTATCATGAAACTCATCTAATAGTCACTGTGTATTCTGAATTCGTTCCTAGTCGATTGTTCCGTCAAAATGAGGATAAGGCCGCCCGAGCTTGAGACTAGCATCTGCGATGTGAAGTACCATGTTTCATTGGTAGGGAACATTGTGATGTTCTGAGCATGCAGATGGATAGTGACATGGTGATCTATCGAAGTACCCTTGTTCGGACTTTCTAAGTGGTTACCATTTGTCGAGTGGATAAGTCCGAGGTCTTGGTTGTACTGATTATGTCCTCACTAATCAAAACGTTATTGAGACTCTACATGATAGGAGCCTCACTTTGACCCGTTTGCCGACTCATTTGGGGTCATTAGGCGGCGGGATTGGGTGAGGTCCCGATGCATGTAGGAGTCGATGCTTTGTTGTCGAGGATTCACCGCTCGCTTTCATGCGTGGATATCCTATGTTATCTGAGGAGACAATAGTGTGATAAATCTCTGGTCAGAGTACTGGATGTGTTTTAGGTAAATGGGTTTGCCTAGTAACACTCGCGATGTCACTATTTGATCTCCAAGATGTATGCATAGTTATCGGATCTCTAGCGACTCTCGATTTACCAATGGTCGTTGATATGATCGGGATATATGTGTTGAAAGGACCGTACTGTACGCTAACCATGACCAACTGGTTCTTGCAGGCACTATCAGTGATACCTAGGAGATCATGGGGCGATGTTGCTAGGCGCTTTACCATGATCCGTTGGGCAAGTCCGAAATTGTGATTTCGGAGTCACAATGGTTGTGGGCCCACGGCTAGCTGTATCCCTGAACCATTGAGGGTCACACAAGTACTGGATTCACGATTCCCGCACGGAAAATGAGCTCAATGTGTTGAGCATAGGAGGAGGAATTTAGGGAGTGCGACTTCCTAAAAGTCAACAGGAGTCAAATTACGATTTGCCAAAGTTGAGGGGCTAAACTGTAATTTTTGTCTAGGTAGTCTGAAAAATTATTTTCACATCACAATATTCAGTTTTGGAAACTGAGTCGATCGGTCCGATCTGATCGTCGATCGGAATTGTGATGAAGCCACGGTGGTACAGTTGAAACGAATGTTCATATGGACCTGGGCCCGCCCCAGGCCCATTGGGCTAGTGAAAGCCCATCATTGGTCTACTTATGCTAGACCTAGGGCTACACATCACAAGAAACAATACTTGAACCCTACCTAGACCTAGCACTAGCCGCCGCCCCCTCTTCTCCTCCACCTCACGCACGGCCGCGCCACCGCCGCGCCACTACCGCGCCACCGCCGTCCGTTTGTCGTGTGATCGGACTTGTTCCGATCACCTTTTCGAGGAGTTTCCGTCTGTGCCAGATTCGTCAGGCCTTCTAGTGCAGGCTGACGAAGGATTCTTGTTTCCGATCATGGACCTGATTAGGAGGATCTACAACCGCCTACATTTCAAGAGCCAGAATTCCCTGTGAATCTGGTTGGAACCAGGAGCCTAGACGCCAGCAAGGTAACAATCGATAAATGCCCTATGAATGGTTTATTGATTAGTTTTAATGTATTGAACGTATCTCGGGGCAAAAATTTTAACTTCCGCTGTGCCTCCGGGAAACGGGATCCGGATCCGCCATTGTCGCCAACAAAGAAACTAGCTGGTTAAGTTCAAACAAGCCCGGCAAGAAGAGCAGTGGCCAAGAGCAAGAAAGAACAGAACAAGAGCAGCTGTGTACAAGAGCATATGACAAGAGAAAATTAGAAAATCAGCTCAAGAGCAGTTGCGAACAAGAGCAATAGAGTTGAAGATGCAACCAGCTTGAAGTAAAGACCAGCTCAGTGCAAACCAGAACGAAGATAAGCTAGCAACCTGGTTAATATGCTATCAAATTTACGAGCAAAGCTATTTGAATACAAGAATATACAAGGATTGCTTTTCAGTATTCAAATCGATTTGCATGTGTTGTCTTCTCAAGTACAGTGCTCACGTGCTTAAAGTAAAGAAAATCCTGTAACGCATTAAAAGACAAAGGACGGAAAGTACAACAGTGTCAGAAGAATTTCAACGGCTACAACTTTGTGTCCAAAGGGAAAATCACCGCGTCAGCCTATATATAGCAAGAGCAGAGCACAAGCTGAACATCCACGCACAAGAAAAGGAGGGCGCGAGAAGAGCGAAGTCGATATAGTGTTGTGCAAATCCAAAATGTAAAAACAGAAGAACGCACAACACAAGTTCTAGGAAGACATTGGAGAAACCAGCTCGGACAAGAGCACTTCCCAGTGTGTGAGATTCTATCTTTGAGAGATTGAGCTTACACTGTAAGCTCACACACAATTCACTCACATATATTTGAGAGAGCTGATTAGCTGAGTGAATAAAAAATAAAAACGACTTCCATTGTAGTCTTTGGACAGAGACATTAAACAATTCTATGTTGTCTTTCACACTGAGACGTTAAAGAAGTGTGTGTAGCCTTTTTCTCATTGAGGCGTGAAACAAGTGAAGTTAGACACACGCAGTTTTCTCAAAACTTTAAATTGCACGCAACTTAAGGGTTATGTGTCTTAAGCTGTGTGAGAGCCTATGTGAGTTGTGTGAGAACTCACGGACACTCCCTGTTTTTCGATCCCAGCAGTTGGTATCAAAGCGTGTTTACGATCTGGTATCCCTTATAATGGGACCAACAATTGGTATCAGAGCGTGTTTACGATCTGGTACCCCGTATGACGGGACCAAAAATTGGTATCAGAGCAGGTTGTTCTTGAATAATGCATTTTTAAATCGAAAATGAAGGTTTAAAATACTTTCTGCTCTGATAGCTCTTCGAAAGCTTGTATGTCAGGCCCGGTGCTCTAAATCAGAGTTTAAGCATGCCATAAAACACGGAAGCGTAAAAGTGGATAAAATTTTCTTTTTTTCTTGACTGAGATTACTTCACTTAAAGTACTCGAACGCTCAAAATATAGACTTTGTATCAAAAGTCGAATGCATTAAACATCAATTACCCAATATATATACATGCATACTAACACAAATCGAATCAAGAATAAAACAACTACGCAGTGCATCCCCCGGCAATGACTCGATACTGCATATACGGGAACTCAACACCTAAGGGGCTCCGCCACCTGATGCACCTCACGGACCAGCTGTACAACCTGAAATCCAAATACACAACAAAAACAGACAGTCCCAAAGGGATAGGGGTCAAACCCCAGTACGGAGAGCAACATAAACAGCGAATAAACAGCTCAAGAATATAAATGCTATGCGATGCATGAGAACAGGAGAAAGCAAGAAGGCTCAAACCAACAGCACAGAAGGATCCATAGAACTCAAGGAAACAAACTAACAGGGATCCACAAAGCTCAAAAGGACGGCTCAACAGCCCACGCTCAAACAGAAAGATCAACAGCTCAAAGAAAGAACTCAACGGCTGGAGATATGGAGCTCATGACACAGCAACTCAGCTGACAGAACAAGAATCTTAAGGCCAACTCCTCCCTGATCTGACCAACGACAACAGCTCACAACTGCTACAGCAGCAACAGATCACAGTCCAGACCAGTTTACAAACTTGGTCAGCTCACGCGAGACCAACAGCTCTCGTCGAACCTGTTCTACGTCATCATCTTGCACCAAGACAGATCAGATCACATCCTACTTACCAGCTTAGGATTCTCCAACAGCTTACAAGGCACCAAATCTGTTCAATAAGCTCTCAGATCACAGTGCAGAATCCTGGAACAGCTCACAATCCCAGAACATATCACCCCTGCTGTTCCCTGCTACTCAGTACTCCTAAGCTGTTAACAGCTCACGGACTCAGCATAGTCATTGCTTAACAGTTTACGTCTAATCTGGTGCACAGTGAATAGATTACGCTTCCACACGTCACCAGCTCATGCAACATATCAGCTTACCTCTAAGCTGGTCCTCTAATTTGCTCCAATACCCAAGAGCAGCACGGCCGCTCTAACAGCTCTTCCCAGTGCTAACTCAAGCTAAACCCGAAACAGCTTACACTAACATCTTAGCGTGAAACCTGATAGCTCTCTAAGCTGAATAACCTCGACTGATTAACCCTTAATCTAAACCCGATTAAGCTACTAATTACCTTGGTTAATCACAGCCCTCACATTGTATGTGCTACAAAACTTTTAAAGCTTTCAAAACTCACTTTATATAGATAAGGGGAGTAATGATTATTGAATTTCAGAGCAGTTTCTCGAAATGAAAGTGCAGCAATATCTGTTCCGATGAGCTGAAAGATTGCGCGAGATCTATGGACGCCAAGATCCCTAGGGTTGGCGAGGCTATGTCTTAGGGAAAAATGGAAGAGATTCTGTGGATTGCATCTTCTATTACTCCTCTAGTCTAAATAAATGAGAACTTTTGAGTAGCATAGAATCTGTTTTCAAAATCTCATTTCATGCACTTATTTTCACAAAATGTCGGCCCTCGAAAAAGGCTTTTATCTTTCAAAATAAAATAATCCCGTGCTCTGTTTAGGGAAAGTTTTGTTTTAAATATTTAGGGGGAGACAAAATTTCGAAACCCTTTTTGATTCCTACAAAAAGGGAGACAAATATTTTTGAGCTTAAACATACGTGCATATGTTTATTCAGATTTTGTGTAAATCAAAAAGGAAGATATTGTTGGATCTTTTTCTACATATCAGAATCTGAATTTTGATTAACACAAAATCTATTATTATTCTACTAACGTTGACATGCGATGTGCAGTGCACTTGATTAAGAAGACAGGGAGATATCCAGACTGGAACAGTAAGGGGACGCCCAAGTTGGAACAGTTGAAGATGTCTACACCGGAACAGTGAGGGGACGCCTCAGCTGGTACAACAGAAGACTTCCAGGATGCAGGGAACATCAAGCTGGCTCACCAGCTTGGTACAAGAGCAGTTCAGTGATCAAGCGCAGAGAGGTTCAGTGAAGAGCAGAACTGTTCAAGCGCAGATCAAGTGCAGCGTACAAGTGCAGTGTTCAAGTTCCGACGCATAGACAAGCGAAGTGATCAAGTGCAGGTCGGATCACTAAGCACAACAATAATCAGTTCATCATAGGGATCTCAGTCCTTAGGTAGGCTGGATCAGAACTGATTATTGTATCCCAAAGAATAAGGGATACGATCACTGATGTTGGATTGCAGTTCTACGAGGATAAGGTTTAAAATATCCTCAAAGAGCTGGTTCAATAAACCAGTGAAAGAAAGGTGTGCTTGCTGATGGTTTGGATGAGGTGTCTGAATGGACCAAGAGAAAAAGCAAGTAACACAGTGGCTCTTGACGAGAAGAATAGAGCCAAGCTGGTTAAGGACAAACCAGCTCGACCTGAATAAAGCCAGTTCGGAGAAGAGAAAACCGGAACGGGAGATCTGGTCAAGCTGGGTGCTTATGGGAGAGATGAGGCAGCAGGCCGTATGATATCTGTGAGAAGTTTGATGAGCTCTATGTAGCCTCACAGATGTAGATTCCTGTAGTGGAAAAAGTAACCGGCTGGGAAACAAGCTCAGAGCTCGGAAATGCCTTAGTGTAATGAACAAGCCAGCTCGATGCAAAGAAACCAGTTGGTTAAGTTTAAACAATCCCGACAAGAAGAGCAGTGGCCAAGAGAAGGAAAGAACAGAACAAGAGTAGTTGTGTACAAGAGCAGATGACAAGAGCAAATTAGAAAATCAGCTCAAGATCAGTTGCAAACAAGAGCGCTAGAGTTGAAGATGCAACAAGCTTGAAGTAAAGACCAGCTCAGTGCAAACCAGAACGAAGATAAGCTGGCGAGTTGGTTAAAGTCAAACAAGTCCGGATAGCATGATAGATGCTATCAAATCTACGAGCAAAGCGATTTGAATACAAGACTATACAAGAATTGCTTTTCAGTATTTAAATCGATTTGCTTGTGTTTTCTTCTCAAGTACAGTGCTCACGTGCTTAAAGTGAATAAAATCCTGTGACGCATTAAAAGACAAAGGAGGCAAAGTACAACAGTGTCAGAAGAATTTCAACGGCTATAACTTTGTATCCAACGGGCAAATCACCACGTCAGGCTATATATAGCTGTTGGGGATCCGGATCCGTCCCCCGGCGAGGCAGCGGAAGAACATAAGAAAAGGCCGGGAGACGATCAATACCAAAAACAACAATTACAGTAATCGTCATTCATAGGGCGTTCAAAACGATTACCTTGCTGGCACTTGTGCCTGGCTCCAACCGGTATTACAAGAACCCGGCTCTTCTCGGTAGATTGCGGTAGATAATCGCCAATCCGGTCCACGACCAGAACCAAGACTCCTTCGTCAGGCTGCACTAGAAGCACTGACGAGATCAGCACGAACGGATTCTCCTCGTAGAGTTGGCCGGAAACGAATTTCCGGCGACAACGGGCGGCGGCGGCGGCGGCGCACGGCGAGCGGCGGCGGCGGCGTTTGGAGAGGAGGGAGGGGCGGCTATCTTAGTGCTAGGGTTAGGGTTTTAGTTATGAGAGTTGTGTTGTGTATACAATGAAGTCATTAAGTCTAATTAAATAGACTTAATGATGGACTTGGACCGCATATTTAAATATAATTTAAAACATGCAAACATGCGGATTCAATTATTCTATATATCAACATATATAAAGTAACATTGGGATGATCGATCGCGAGAGCTATGCGGTCCGTGGTTGCCAGCCACGGACCTGGGTCCAATCCTAGGGGTGATGCAATATGCAATGTAATCCTATTACAAAGCTTTCCGGTTATACAGATCTTCGGTCTTCAATATCTTGATTGTCATCGTCCACCGTCTTCGGATGTACTCCCACTAAATCTAGTAATTTACATTTAAATCTACTATGACAAATAAGGGATACATTTATCAAGGGGTGGGAACGGGCCACAAACAGGCCCACTTTAAATGATAATCAAATATATAAAAATCGAAATCAAATAAAACCTATTGCATACACCTAACACATTGGGCACGGCTCTCGATCACCCCAATCATGCAATTAATCTAATTAACATGCATAATTAAAATAATCTAATTATTTATCGTAAAATCATATTCTAATTACGAAATCGTATTTTATAATAAAATCCCATTTTGCCGATAAAAAACAATTTTAATCAACAAAATCATATTTTATTACAAAATCATATTTCATAATTAAAATCATATTTTACTAATTTTAATTGTATCAAATTGGGTTTAAAACAACATAAGGCCCAAAAACTTAAAATTTCAAAATCGATCAAAACCGGGCCCGGCATCGCATACCGGCCCGAAACTTCACGGGCTGCCCGGGACAGGCCCGAACCAAAACCTAGAAGAATTCAGACCAGCTGTCACGACATCGCCGGAGACTCGCCGGAGCGGCGGCCGGCGACGGCGGCGCCGCCACCGACGAAATCGCGCACGGCCGCGACAAGGCGCGGCGCAATCGCGCGCCATCGTGCGTCGATGTGCGACGCACAGCGCATGAACGCTAAGCGTTGCAGCAGCCCACGGCCGACGATGCGCAACCAGTGCGTCCCAACGTCCGGCCATGGTGTGCATCAATCACGTCGCCAACGTGCGACCATCAGCGGAACAACTTGCGCGGAGGGGCGGCACAGCGGCGCAATGTCTTGCGCTGTCCAACGTGCGACGTGCGCAAACGAAGCATCTGGCCGGCTCTTTATTGACGCAACAGTTTGCGCGTGGATATCTCCATCAGCCGCGCATCGTGCGCGGCCATCGCTCGGCCAGCGCGCTACCGCGCGCGTTCGAGCGCGAGAGGAGGGGGCGCCGCCATGCGCGGCGGCGCCGCTGCTGGAACCAGAACTTTTCGTTTTGTTTTCAATCTGAAATTGAGATGTTAGATACAATAAGGCAATTCGTATGATCAGATCCAAAAAAACACTGGCTCTGATACCACTGTTGGGGATCCGGATCCGTCCCCCGGCGAGGCAGCGGAAGAACATAAGAAAAGGCCGGGAGACGATCAATACCAAAAACAACAATTACAGTAATCGTCATTCATAGGGCGTTCAAAACGATTACCTTGCTGGCACTTGTGCCTGGCTCCAACCGGTATTACAAGAACCCGGCTCTTCTCGGTAGATTGCGGTAGATAATCGCCAATCCGGTCCACGACCAGAACCGAGACTCCTTCGTCAGGCTGCACTAGAAGCGCTGACGAGATCAGCACGAACGGATTCTCCTCGTCGAACTGGCCGGAAACAAATTTCCGACGAAGATCG
>KV015652.1:85049-99897 GCA_001598015.1 Dorcoceras hygrometricum
CGTAACTTCGATCGCCGATCAGATCGGACCGATCAATTCAGTTTCCGAAACTGAATATTATGATCTGAAAAACCATTTTTCAGAACCCCAGTGCAAAAAGACCGTTTTGCCCCTCAACAGCGGCAAACCCCGGTTTGACCCCTGTTGACTTTTAGGAAGTCGCACTTCCCGAAATCCTCTTCTCGTGCTCAACACATTGAGCTAAGTATCCATGCGGGAATCTCGAATCTAGTACTTGTGTGACCCTCAATGGTTCAGGGATACAGCTAGCCGTGGGCCCACAACCATTGCGGCTCCGGAATCACAATTCCGGACTTGCCCAACGGATCATGGTAAAGCGTCTAGCAACATCGCCCCATGATCCCCTAGGTATCACTGATAGTGCCTGCAAGAACCAATCGGTCGTGGTTAGCGTACAGTACGGTCCTTTCAATCCATATATCCCGATCAGATCAACGACCATTGGTAAATCGAGAGTCGCTATAGATCCGATAGCTATGCATACATCTTGGATATCGAATAGTGACATCGCGAGTGTAACTAGGTAAACACATTTACCTAAAACACTTCTAGTACTCTGGCCAGAGATTTATACACTATTATCCCCTCAGATAGCACCTGATATCCACGCATGTCTGCGAGCGGTGAATCCTCGACAACGATGCATCGACTCCTACATGCATCGGGGTCTCACCCAATCCCGACGCCTTATGACCCCAACTGAGTCGGCAAACGGGTCAAAGTGAGACGCCTATCATGTAGAGTCTCAATGACGTTTCGAGTCGTGAGGACTAATCAGTACAACCAAGACCTCGGACTTATCCACTCGACAAATGGTAACCACTTGGAAAGTACGAACGAGGGTAGTTCGATAGATCACCAGGTCACTATCTATCTGCATGCTCAGAACATCACAATGTTCCCTACCAATGAAACATGGTACTTCGCATCGCAGATACTAGTCTCGAACTCGGGCGGCCTTATCCTCACATAATGAAAGTAAAGAACGCCATATAAGTAAATGCGAATATCATATATAAAGACTGTTTGTACAAGAGTCTATAAATCCCACACGCCACAAGTTGGCTAGTTGGGCATCTACTCTAACAATAGCAAGAGCAGAGCACAATCTGAACATGCGCGCACAAGAAAAGGAGAGCGTGAGAAGAGCGAAGTCGATATAGTGTTGTGCAAATCCAAAATGTAAAAATAGAAGAACGCACAACAAAAGCTCTAGGAAGACATTGGAGAAAACATCTCGGACAGGAGCACTTCCCAGTGTGTGAGATTCTATTTTCGAGAGATTGAGCGTACACTGTAATCTCACCCACAATTCACTCAAATATATTCAAGAGAGCTGATTAGATTAGCTGAGTGAATAAAAAACAAAAACGACTTCCATTGTAGTCTTTGGACAGATACATTAAACAAGTCTATGTTGTCTTTCGCACTGAGATGTTAAAGAAGTGTGTGTAGCCTTTCTAACTGAAAAGAAGTGAAGTTAGACACACGCAGCTTGCGGGCTGGTTTGCAGTGGTGGCTAGGAGTTCTTGCGCCTTATGTTCGTAGGATCGGGTTGCAGCGGGGGCCGCTGTAATCAAAGTCTTCTAGTGGATCCTTCACGATTGCGGAAGAAGGGGAGACAAAGGAGATTCAGCTCCGAACTTCCATAAACAAATTGCAGCTTATCGTTTTACAGCTTTATGCATTTATTCGCATTGCATATTTTACAACCAAGTTTAACAAAGACTGTTAAGCCAGCTCTCAGAGTCGCTGGTATGCTACATGCGCGATCCGGTTACGTGTTGTGTGCTGCTTTTATCTTTCAAAAATTTAAATTGCACGTAACTTAAGGGTTCAGTGTCTTAAGCTATGTGAGAGTCTACGTGAGGTGTGTGAAAACTCACGGACACCCGCTATTTTTTTATCCCAGCAATTGGTATCAGAGAGCGTTTATGATCTGGTACCCCGTATAACGGGACCAAAAATTGGTAACAGAGCATGTTTACGATCTGTCATACCGTATAACGGGACCAACATCCTCCTCATAAATTGTTGTTGTGCACCCCAGGAAGCCTTTGAGTCCTGATGACTCCATAGCTTTGAACATCTTCAACATTCCCCTGCTGGGAAAGCTGAAAGCTGATTCAAAATTGACGTGGAGTGCGTTCTGGACGAAAACAAGGGCCATTGCTGCTAGGTTGCTAGGAAGCGAGAGAGATTGCTGCAATAAAATTTAGGAACAACAAATTAGTGATGGTAATCGAGTGTGATGCAAAATATGAATTATAACTAGAAGTTGAAACAGCGAGAAAATATTGGTTGCTTTTTGGCATACATTGACAACACACGTGTCAGGTAGCTATTGGCGGGTTTTGATTTGAAAGATACACTTGTAAAAAAAATATAGATATGCTTGAAAATAATAGTAGATACGTTTGCAAAAATACTAGATTTTTAAAAATCCGCAGAAATATGGAAAGAAAGCACAACCATATATTTAATTTTTCAACTGGGGTAATATCATATCAGCTCTGGGATAAGCATCAGTTGTATATGTGCATAATCTGAATGGTTCAGTTCATGCACATTCAGTGACTTATAGCTTATTATATCTGATTTGGAGGTTCCCCCTAAGCTGAGGTTCTCCCGTATGCTAAAGTTTCCCTCTAAGCTGAAGGCTCCCTAAGCTAAGGCTTCTCTAAGATGAAGGGTCCCCTAAGCCGAGGTTCCCCCTAAGCTTAGCAGCTCCTGATCACCTGCATTCAATAGATTAGGGCAGATCTAAGAGACTAAGAATGTTTCTAAAATAAGAAAACCTAGCGTCAGACAGCAGCTTGATGAATATATCAGCAACTTGATGTTCTGTTGAGACATATTCCAGCCTGACGTCCTTCTTGAGCACGTGGTCTCTTATAAAACGGTGCCTTATGTCGATGTGCTTGGTTTGTGAATGCAGCACTGGATTCTGTGTGATTGCAATAGCACTTGTGATGTCGCAGAAGATGGGTGCATCAGCTGCATCAACGCCAAAGTCCCTGAGTTATTGTTGAATCAATAATATCTGAGCACAACAGCTCCCAGCTTCTAGATACTCTGCCTCAGCTGCAGACGTTGCGATGGATGTTTTTTTCTTGCTAAACCATGAAAGAAGTTTTTCACCCAAGAACTGACAAGTTCCACTCGTGCTACGCCGATCAATGTGACATCCTACGTAATCTGCATCACAGTATCCGATCAGTTGAAATCTGGAGTCTTTGGGATATCAAAGACCCGTGTTAGGTGTGCCTTTAAGATAAAATCCTTTTTACAGCAATATAATGTGATTGTTTTGGCTCTGCTTGAAATCTGGCACACATACAGATAGCAAACATGATGTCTGATCTGTTAGCAGTAAGGTAAAGCAAAGAGCCAATTATACCACGATACAGTGTTACCTCAACAGCAATACTAGCTTTGTCCTTGTCCAGCTTGATTGAAGCACTCATTGGGGTAGCTACTGAGGAGCATTTATCCATCCCGAACTTCTTCAAAAGTTCCTTTGTATATTTAGCTTGATTGATGAATATGACATCTTCAAGCTTTTTAACTTGTAGACCTAGGAAGAATGTAAGCTCCTCCATCATGCTCATTTCAAACTTATCCTGCATCAGCTTGGAGAAGTTTTTACACAGTTTAGGATTAGTCGAACCAAAGATAATATCATCAACATAAATCTGGACCAATAAGACATGATTGTTTTTAATAAATTTAAACAAATTCTTATCTACTGATCCAATGATAAAATCATGATCAATTAAGAATTTGGACAGGGTATCATACCAAGCTCTTTGTGCTTGTTTCAGACCGTACAGAGCTTTATCCAGTTTATATACGTATCTGGTCTGGTATGATCCAAGAAGCCAGGATGTTGTGCAACATACACTTCCTCGTTTAGGATGCTGTTTAAGAATGCACTTTTAACATCCATTTGATAGACTTTAAAATTTTTGAATGCATCATATGCAAGGAATATGCTTATTGCTTCTAATCTGGCTCGGGTGCAAAAATTTCATCGAAGTCTATTTCTTTTTCATGCCAATATCCTTGAGCTACTAGTCTAGCCTTATTTCTTACAACATTACTATTTTCATCTAATTTGTTTCTAAAGACCCATTTAGTTTCTATTACAGTCTGATTAGTTGGTCTAGGTACTAAGTGACATACATTTCTACGTTCAAATTGATTAAGTTCATCCAGCATAGCTTCTATCCAACTTGGGTAAGCTAAGGCATCATCTATCTTCTTAGGTTCTATATGTGAAATGATTGCAGAGTTAAGATATTCAGCTATCATCCGGCCTCGTGTCCTAAGAGGTGCATTAGCGTTACCGATGACCAGTTCAGGTGGATGATTTTTATTCCACCGGAAACCAGGTATGTAAGAGGTTGCTGCTTCCTCAGGTAGAGTATTTTCTTCGTCCTCCTCATCCAGGTGATAACTGACTTGTTTGGATCATCATCTTGCATGCAATCTACATCGGCTTGCCCGCGATCTGCATCAGCTTGCATGTGATCAGCTGGCGTGCAATCTGCATCAGCCTGCGCGTGATCAGCTGGCGTGCGATCTGCATCAGCTTGGATGACTTTTGCTGGTCTTCTAACCTATAACTCATCATCGCTTGATTGCTAATATCATAAAGAGAAGCCATTGAATTTGAAGAAAACCTAGACTCATCAAATTTAACATGAATTGGCTCTTCAACTGTCAACGTTCTATTGTTAAAAATGTTGGCGAAAGTGGCGGATCCGGATCCCGTTTCCCGGGGGCCCAGCGGAAGTATACAAATTGCCCCGGAAATCGTTCAATACATATCAATTAATCATAAAACATACATAGGATGTTTTATAGAGTGTCACATTGCTGGAGTCTAGGCGCCTGGCTCCAACCGGATTCACAGGGAATCTGGCTCTTCAAGGTAGGCGACGGTAGATCCTCCTCAATCAGGTCCACGACCGGAAACACGACTCCTTCGTCAGCCTGCACTAGAAGGACTGACGAATTTGGCACGAACGGAATCTCCTCGTCACGCTGATCGGAACAAGTCCAATCACGTGATCATCGGCGGCGGGCGGCGGTGCGGCGGACGGCGGCGGCGCAAGGGGTGGCCGGCGGTCGTGAGGTTTATGGAGAGGAGGGGCGGCGCTCAAGAGTTGGAGGCTAGGGTTTTGGTGTGATGTTGATATGTTATGTTTCCCTATACCAAGTCTTGTATTTAAAATCATACATGGGCTTGAACCGGCCCAACGGACTTGGGTCAAGCCCAGGTCCATATGAACATTCGGTTCATTTAAATCACCATGGCTTCATCATAATCCCGATCGACGATCAGATCAGACCGATCGACTCAGTTTCCAAAACTGAATATTATGATGTGAAAACAATTTTTCAGACCACCTAGTCCAAAATCACAGTTTAGCCCCTCAACTTTGGGAAATCGCAATTTGACCCCTGTTGACTTTTAGGAAGTCGCACTCCCTAAAATCCTCCTCCTACGCTCAACACATTGAGCTCAGTTTCCGTGCGGGAATCGTAAATCCAGTACTTGTGTGACCCTCAATGGTTCAGGGATACAGCTAGCCGTGGGCCCACAACCATTGTGGCTCCGAAATCACAATTTCGGACTTGCCCAATGGATCATGGTAAAGCGCCTAGCAACATCGCCCCATGATCCCCTAGGTATCACTGATAGTGCCTGCAAGAACCAGTTGGTCGTGGTTAGCGTACAGTACGGTCCTTTCAACACATATATCCCGATCATATCAACGACCATTGGTAAATCGAGAGTCGCTAGAGATCCGATAACTATGCATACATCTTGGAGATCAAATCGTGACATCACGAGTGTTACTAGGCAAACCCATTTACCTAAAACACATCCAGTACTCTGGCCAGAGATTTATCACACTATTATCTCCTCATATAGCATAGGATATCCACGCATGAAAGCAAGCGGTGAATCCTCGACAACGAAGCATCGACTCCTACATGCATCGGGACCTCACCCAATCCCGCCACCTAATGACCCCAAGTGAGTCGGTAAACGGGTCAAAGTGAGGCTCCTATCATGTAGAGTCTCAATGACGTTTCGAGTAGTGAGGACTAATCAGTACAACCAAGACCTCGGACTTATCCACTCGACAAATGGTAACCACTTGGAAAGTCCGAACGAGGGTAGTTCTATAGATCACCAGGTCACTATCCATCTGCATGCTCAGAACATCACAGTGTTCCCTACCAATGAAACATGGTACTTCACATCGCAGATGCTATTCTCAAGTTCGGGCGATCTTATCCTCATTTTGATGGCCCAATCGACTAGGAACGAGTTCAGAATACACAGTGACTATTAGATGTGTTTCATGATAGCCATCATATCCACTATCACATCTAACATACACTATGGTACATTCTAGGTCTTTATCCAACACAATTGTTAACATTATAATCATAATGAAAATAAAGAATGCCATAAAGAAATGCGTATTTCATAAATAAAGATCGTTATACACAAGAGTCAATAAAACCCACACGCCACAAGTTGGCTAGTTGGACATCTACTCTAACAATCTCCCACTTTCCCTATAGCCAACTACTCATCAGACGCAGTCCCATTGTTTCGCGATGTTTTTCAAACAACGGTCCTGGCAAGGGCTTCGTAAGCGGATCAACAATGTTGTTCGCAGAGGCGACTCTCTCAACTGCTATGTCACCTCTAGCCACAATATCCCGAATTATGTGGTATTTCCTCAGTATATGTTTGGATCTTTGGTAAGACCTAGGCTCCTTTGCTTGCGCAACGGCACCCGTGTTGTCGCAGTACACCGGGACTGGACCAACTCCATCAGGGATTATGCCCAACTCTTGGACGAAATTCCTTATCCAAACCGCCTCCTTAGCAGCAGCTGATGCTGCGATGTACTCAGCCTCAGTGGTTGAATCCGTGATGGTGTCTTGCTTGGAACTCTTCCAAGAGACAGCACCACCATTGAGCATGAATACAAATCCAGAGGTTGACTTCGAATCGTCCACGTCACATTGGAAGCTAGAATCAGTGTAGCCTTCCAATTTCAGTTCACCCACATTGACTATGAACATATTCTTAGTCCTTCGCAAGTACTTAAGAATATCTTTCACAGCCTTCCAATGTATTTGGCCGGGGTTGGCTTGGTAGCGGCTCGTGACACTCAGAGCATATGCAACATCCGGTCTGGTTGAGATCATGCCATACATATACCTATTGCCGAGGCATACTCGGCACACGTGTCATACTCTCTATCTCCTCATCAGTCTTCGGACACATAGAATCATGCCATACATATACCTATTGCCGAGGCATACTCGGCACACGTGTCATACTCTCTATCTCCTCATCAGTCTTCGGACACATAGACTTAGATAGAGTGACCCCGTGGCACATAGGTAGTGTTAGAGTAGATGCCCAACTAGCCAACTTGTGGCGTGTGGGTTTTATAGACTCTTGTACAAACAGTCTTTATATATGATATTCCCATTTTCTATATGGCATTCTTTACTTTCATTATGTGTGTAATGATTTACAATTGCGTTGAGTAAAGACCTAGAATGCACTAAAGCGTATGTTAGATGTGATAGTGGGTATGACGGCTATCATGAAACACATCTAATAGTCGCTGTGTATTCTGAACATGTTCCTAGTCGATTGGGCCGTCAAAATGAGGATAAGGCCGCCCGAGTTCGAGACTAGTATCTGCGATGCAAAGTACAATGTTTCATTGGTAGGGAACATTGTGATATTGTTACAACCCTAAACCTAGCAAATACACGCCTCCCTCCTCTCAAAAGCCGCCGCCGCCGTAGCCTCCACGCGCCGCCGTCGCCGCCGCCGTTTTTGCCGGAATGGTTTACCGGCCAACTCGACGAGAGAATCCGTTCGTGCTGATCTCGTCAGGGCTTCTAGTGCAGCCTGACAAAGGAGTCTCGGATCTGGTCGTGGACCGGATTGGCGTAAACTACCGCAATCTACCGAGAAGAGCCGGATTATTGTAATACCGGTTGGAGCCAGGCACAAGTGCCAGCGAGATAACATGCTAGAACGCCCTATGTATGATGATTATGAATTGTCTTGTTTTTCGTATTGATCGCCTCCCGGTTTATTTTGATTGTTCTTCCGCTGCCTCGCCGGGGGCGGATCCGGATCCCCAACAGGTAGGTGTCCTCTCTTGGACTCTTCCATAGAGAACCGCTTAAGTATGGTATCGATGTAGGTAGCTTGGGTGATTCCGAGCATCCTTTTCGATCTATCCCGATAGATCTGTATTCCAAGAATATAGGATGCTTCACCATGTACTTAATCGAGAATCTACTAGACAACCATACTTTAGTTGACTGCAGCATTCCTACATCATTCCCAATGAGTAGAATGTCATCAACATAAAGTACAAGGAATGTCACAGCGCTTTTAACTACCTTCTTGTACACACATGGCTCCTCAGGATTCTTGATGAAACCAAATTCCTTAATTGTTTCATCGAATCTCATGTTCCAACTACTCGATGCTTGTTTGAGACCGTAGATCGATCTCTGAAGTTTGCATACTTTATGCTCACTTCCTACAGATGTGAAACCCTCAGGCTGCATCATATAGATCTATTCCTTAATGTTTCCATTGAGGAACGCAGTTTTCACATCCATTTGCCATATCTCATAGTCATACCATGCAGCTATGGCAAGTAGGATTCTGATTGACTTGAACATTGCGACTGGTGAAAATATTTCATCATAGTCAACACCTTGCCTTTGAGTGTAACCTTTTGCGACCAGTCGTGCCTTGTAGGTCAATACCTTACCATCAGGTCCAAGTTTTCTCTTGTATATCCATTTGCACCCAATAGGAACAATTCCTTCGGGAGGATTAACAAGAGTCCAAACTTGGTTAGTATGCATTGAGTCAATCTCAGACTGCATTGTTTCAAGCCATAAATTAGAACCCAGCATCGGAAATTGCCTCCTTGAAAGTTCTTGGATCACATCCAATAACTTGATCATTTTGATCATCTTCAAAGAGGAAACCATATCTCTCAGGAGCCCTAGGAACCCTTTCGGATCTCCTAGGTGCGACCATTTCTGGTACTGGCTCTGGAGGTGTGGGAGACTCACTTGGTACTTCAGACGGTTCTCGAACCTCTTCGAGATCTACTATCTTGCCTTTTCTATCGAGTAGAAATTCCCTTTCGATAAAGGTGGCATTTCTAGAAACAAACACTTTTGTTTCGTTTGGATAGTAGAAGTAGTATCCAATGGAATTCTTTGGATACCCAACGAAGTAACATAAGATGGATCTAGTATCCAGCTTATCTCCCACTGTCTGCTTCACGTAAGCAGGACATCCCCAAATCCTCATGAGTATTTGTGTGGCTTGCCCATACATATCTCATATGGAGTCTTATCCAATGCATTGTTCAACAACATTACCACCGTTTCGAGCGCATAGCCCCAAAACGAGGTAGAAAGTTCAGTGAAGCTCATCATAGATCGAACCATGTCCATCAAGGTTCGATTACAACGCTCCGGTACACCATTGAGTTGTGGTGTGGCCGGAGGGGTCCACTGTGAGAGAATCTCATTCTCTTTAAGATAGTCTTGAAATTCAGCACTCAAGTATTCACCACCTCGATCGGATCGGAGTGCTTTAATACTTTTCCCTAACTGATTTTCTACTTCAGCCTTGAATTCTTTGAACCTTTCAAAGGATTCAGACTTGTGCTTCATTAAGTACAAGTACCCATACATAGAGTAATCATCGGTAAAGGTGATGAAGTACGTGTGACCGTACTTAGTACCAATGCTAAGTGGGCCACACACATCAGTATGGATCAAATCCAATAGACCTTGAGCACGTTCAGGCTTGCCCTTGAAGGGTTGTTTAGTCATCTTTCCCTTGAGACAAGACTCACAAGTTGGTAGGGAGTTAATGTCTGACAAATCAAACATGTCACTCCTAACTAACTTTTTCATCCTGCTTAGGGAAATTTGACCTAGCCTAGCGTGCCAAAGTTGTGATGGGTTTAAGCTATCGTTTTTCCTTTTAATTGTTGTTGTATGTGTTTCCACATCGCGAGTTGGAACTTCTTTTAATTTTAAGATGTATAAATAGTGTTCGTGTTCCCCAATACCAATAAAACATTCATTCTTGTATATATTGCAAATCGAATTAGCAAAAACACAAGAATATACATCACTATCAAGCATAGAAACAGAAATAATGTTCTTTATTAACTCGGGAACAAATAAAACGTTTCTCAATAACAACTTAAAATCTGAATACAGAAATAAATAAACATCTCCTATAGCTACTGCAGCAAATCTTGCTCCATTGCCCAGCCTCAAGTGGGTCTCACCCTCTCTAAGACGTCGGTTTCTTGTCATCACCTGCAAATCATTTCAGATATGAGATCCACATCCGGTATCAAGTACCCAAGAAGTCCAATTAAGAGACATATTTATTTCGATATAGAACATACCTTTCGCAGTTCGCAACTGCTCGAGGTACTCCTTGCAGTTCCTCCTCCAGTGCCCAGGCTTGTGGCAGTGGCGGCAAACATCCTCAGTCTTGTTTGGCTTGGAAGTCTTTGTCTTGGGCTTCTTAGTGGGCTTTTCCTCCTTCGCAGGGGCAGAACGCTTCTTGCCCTTGCGTTTGGGCCCCTTATTCGCAGAGGAAGAAGAGCCCATAAGGAGGACGGGCTTGTCCTTCTTTATTGTCAGGCCCCGTGCTAATTACTAACAATTAACACATAATAAGCGCATAAACACGGAAGCTAAAATCAGGGCTTAAAAATTTTTCGAAATACTATGGGCCTGAACTTCAAATCATACATTCAAAATATTCAATACTCAAAATATGAGTTAACTCAAACTCATACAACAAGTAACCACATAACAATCTACTCAAAAGACAGATCCCCAAATACAATAAAACACGGGGCATCCCCCGGTTCAATACATATCATAAATAAACTGGGACTCAGGGATGAGGGGATCGACCAGCTGAACTTCCACTCTGCCCAGCTTGGTTACCTAGAGCTCCTGCAAATGGGCACGCAGACCTAGCAAGGCAAAGCAGGAAACAAATACGAGGTCAAGCCTCAGTACGAAGAGCTATCAAAGCAGATAAACATGCAACATGCTATAAATCAATGCTATGAATGCATGAGGGCTATCAAGAAAATCGGATAGCTAGACCAGTCTATCAACTGGAAACTCAAATCAAGCCTCTATACCACGGTCCATCAACCGGGAAATCATCGGTCCGTGATCATCGGGGCCCGTCAGCCCATCACAGCTCGGTGGTAGACACTTGAATCCAGTAGTCACCACTCCGACGATAGCGTTGGACTTTTCGGGCACGACTCAACAGTCGGCCAGTCACAACGTGGCACCCAATCAGGTAATCAAATCAATCTGTCAAAGGCTCAATATGTATGCATGATGCCAATCAATATCAATGCTCAATGCATACAATGCACAATACGTAAAACAGAATGTAACTCAATCATTCAACATACTGATTCACGTAATTCATAGCAGCAAAATTCACAACATCAATCACAGCATGCTCACGCCTACAGCTGCTAAGGGCTGCTCAATTCGTACCTTTCCTTTTCGAATTACCTAACAGATTCTCAACAAAGACACGTCCAGCCACAACTCAAGCTTACTGCCTTAGAAGCTTCCTCGACAATTTCCCTTCAAAAATTCCTAGAAGCTTAAATCTGCCAAAGATACCTAATATCTTAGCTCAAACCAACGAAAGAAAGCTCACCCAAAGAATAGAAACGCACGGCGCAACATACTGCTCAATTCAGCCGTTTCGCGTTCTCGCTCCAGCTCAACACATCCTCCAAGATTGGTAGGAAAAGAAAGGTCTTCTCGAGAGGTTTCTAACGCTATCAAGAACTCGAAAAACGGAGATCGGAAACAACGGCAAATCGCGATAGAAGAGTGACGGTGAACAGTAGCTAAAGTCGAGGGTTTGGGGAAGAAGAGATAAGAAATAACTGGCTCAAATAATTCTAAGTGTCGATCAACACTTCTATAAATACCTCTTAAACCTCGCCTGCTGATTCACCAAGATCTATCGAAGAAATCAGCAGAAGTCTATCAGCAGCAATCTCTCTTTTCCCTTCGTAAAATCAGCAGCAACAACCAGCAAAAGCAATCGCTCATACACTTCAAAACGACACCGTTCCAACTAATCAAAACGACGCCGTAGCGTTAAACCAGCTGCCAACAGCTCTCGCAAGCAAACAACAAAAAGCTGGTAACAACTCTCTCTTCAAAACAATGCATCTGCTGGTCGCGAAAAATCTCTCAAAAAGACGACGCATCTACTAATCCAAACGACGTCATTTCTCAACGCTTTCGCACAAGCGCGCCTGCTGATCAGCAGCAGCTATCGCAACGCAAAATGCTACCAGCAGCAAAGGTTACGTCACGCCTACGTCATCATATCTATCGACAGCTCTAGCGAATAATTCTCAAACCATCTGCTGATCTCTTTTCACATGCGCATCTGCTGAATCAATAGTCAACGCTCCAAAATGTTGACTAACACGCATCACTACCTCGATCGATCTCACGCTACGCGCAAAGTCTGCCAGCAGCAACTTCAAATTCGAAACCTAAAACCAGCAGCTCTCATTGCGTCACGCTGACGTCACCTCTGCTGATTCAAAATCCACCAGCACGAGCTACAGTAACTTTGACCAGTGTTGACTTCACCAAAAATTGATATTTCTCATCTCTTAAACTAGCGCTGCGACAGATAAATCAGCAGGAACTTCATTTCTTTCGCAAAATCCTCAAAACACACGCGATTAATCCCAAATCAAATCAATTAATCACTAATCTAACTTCTCAATCCTCACATTCTCCCCAACTTAAGAGATTTCGTCCTCGAAATCAAAGACAAACACAGGAAAGAACACCTCAAACATTCAAACCAGCACCAAAATTCGAAACAGAATCAAGGATTTACCTAGAAATTATGAAATCTCAGCGCTCAAACAGGTGAGGCCATTCCTGCCTCATCTTCTCCTCAACTTCCCAGGTTGCTTCTTCTCGGCCATGCTTGCTCCATTGGACCATCACCAACGGAATTATATTGTTCCTCAGCTGTTTCTCCTTCCTATCCAAGATCTGCACCGGATACTCAACATAATTCAAGGCAGAATCCAGCTCAACTTTGTCAGTTCTCAAAACGTGGGACGGATCCGGCTCATATTTTCTCAACATTGACACATGAAACACGTCATGCATCGCGGCCAACTCCTCGGGCAGCCTCAATCTATAAGCCAACAGTCCAATCCGCTCGATAATCTCAAAGGGACCAACGAATCTGGGAGCCAATTTGCCTTTAAATCGAAATCTCATCACGCTCTTGAAAGGAGAAATCTTGAGAAACACACGATCGCCCACCTCAAACTCTAACGGTCGACGTCTTCGGTTCGCATAACTCGAGAAACGATCTTGAGCAGCCTTCATTCTACTCCGGATCAAATCAATTTGGTCTTTCATTTGCTGAACAAACTCCGGTGTAGAAAGCTGTCTCTCGCCAACTTCTTCCCAACAAATCGGGGACCTGCACTTTCGACCATACAACGCTTCAAACGGAGCCATTCCAATAGTGACTTGGTAGCTGTTGTTATATGAAAACTCCACCAAGGAAAGCGAATCCTGCCAGCCACCGCTGAAATCCATCACTACCGCTCGTAGCATATCCTCTAAAGTCTGGATAGTCCGCTCAGACTGTCCGTCTGTCTGGGGGTGATAGGCTGTGCTCATCGCCAATCTCGAAGCCATAGCTGCTTGCAGACTCTTCCAAAAGCGAGAAGTAAACCTCGGATCTCTGTCAGACACTATCGAAACTGGAACCCCATGCAATCTAACCACATGGTCGATGTACAATTTCGCCATCTTTTTCATCGAGCACCTCACATCATAGGGAATGAAATGGGCTGACTTCGAAAGTCTATCAATCACAACCCAAATTGCATCGCATCCCCTACCCGATCGAGGTAGATGGGTCAAAAAATCCATGGCGATGTGCTCCCAATTCCATTGGGGCACTTCCAAGCTCTGCAGCAAACCACCAGGTCTCATCCTCTCGGCCTTGACCTGCTGGAAATTCAAACATCTAGCAACAAAAGCAGAAATGTCACTCTTCATACCTGTCCACCAGTAGTGAGACTTCAAGGCATGGTACATCTTTCGCTCGCCTGGATGCACACTGTACCGACTACAATGTGCTTCATTCATGAGGGTCTCCTTCAAATCAATCAGGTTCGGAACTACTAATCTCCCTCTGAACCTCAAACATCCATCCGAAGCAACAGAGAAATCATCAAACTGACCAGACTGCGCCTTAATCCTCAACTCATGGATATAGGGGTCGGTCCTCTGCGCCTCCCTGATGTCCATCACAATCTGCGGTTCCACCTGAAGAGACGAAACGAAGAAATACTGATCACACGGCTGGAATCGCCAACCAGAAGTACTCAACTCCACCAGCGCTGAGCATCATCTCGCAGCTGCAGCACTGCCAACTTCAGTCTCTTCTCTGGAGCATACTCCAAGGTATCAAACAGCTCCTCCATCTGAACAAGCCACGCCTCAGCCCTAGAGCCACCCTCAGTACCAGTCAACGTCGGTGGGTTCGTCCGCTGAAATCGGGCTAAGACTAACCCCATTCCTCCTATCTGCCTAGTGACGTCCTCAACCTGGGCGTCATCATCACTACCTGCTCTAGACTCCTCCTCAGAACGTCTAGTTC
>KV015652.1:129830-151087 GCA_001598015.1 Dorcoceras hygrometricum
GCAAGTCAGCAGAGCTACCATCAAACTTGTCTCTCAACCATCTGCTGATTAGAGTCAACGAAAAGCAAAGATTCTTGCTGCTGGTCGCATGCGAAATTCCAAAACGCAGCGTTCCAACTAAATGAAACGGCGTCGCAACAACTAATCCAAACGACGTCGCTTAGGATACGCGATTCCAAATACCAACTGCTGGTCATCCAGCAGCAACACACCAAAACCACGTAAAGCGCTTCCTCCTACTGAAACTCTTAGTACTAACTAAACGACGACGTATCCTCCTCGCGCTACAGGAAAGTTGACTCGCGTTGACCTCGACATCTGCTGATCAACCAGCAGGAACACACCCACGCGATCTACCAGCTGGTACCAAACGAAATCATCAAGACGACGTCGCACCAATTAATCTAAACGCAGTCGTTTTGCCCTCAACGCGATTATACTAACGCACCTGCTGATCACAACACACGCAATGACAGCGTTTCAGAAATCTCACGCTAAAACGCTCTTCTGCTGGATTCATCACCGACCAGCTGCTAATTCACCAAAACCAGCTGACACGTCGACCAGCAGGTACCTCTAATACGCGAAAGAAAACAGAATCTCCAGAATTGTTCAACACACGAAAAAGGAACCCGAAAAATGCAACTCAAATATTCAAATAGAGATCTTAAACTAACAGGACCTCTATTTATCGATTCATTCCAACGGAAGTTCTAAATTACAAATCCAGGTCTCACATCCTCTACCAAACCTCACGCCGCCGCCGGCCACCTCCAAGCGTCGCCGCCGCCGCCAGATCGCCGCCCGCCGGTGACTTCGTGATCGGACTTGTTTCGATCAGCGTGACGAGGATAATCCGTTCAAGCTAAAATCCGTCAGGTCTTCTAGTGCAGACTGACGGAGGAATCGCGTTTCCGGTCGTGGACCTGATTAGACGATCTACCGCCACCTACATTTCAAGAGCCAGAATTCCCTGTGAATCTGGTTGGAGCCAGGCGCCTAGACGCCAGCCAGGTAACAATCGATAAACATCCTATGGATGGTTTATTGATTAGTTTTAATGTATTGAATGTATCTCGGGGCAAAATTTTAACTTCCGCTGCACCCCCGGGAAACGGGATCCGGATCCGCCATTGTCGCCAACAGTGGTATCAGATCCAAGGCTCGGATCCTTCAATACATTTTATGCCTGAATTGTATCGAATTTTAGATTTCAGAATCAAAAGAAACAAAAAAAGGGGAGGAAGGCTACCGACGCCGCCCCGTGCGGCGGCGCCATCGCGCGCGCGCATGGCCGCGCGCTGGCCAGCACGCACTGTCGCGTGCTGGCCGGCCACCGTGCGCTAATGTAGCGCACGGTGAGGCGCGGTTGTGTGCCTGCTTGGCGCGGCCAGGCCGCGCATGTTGCAGCCAGCGTGCGGCCGTGTGCCGCACGCTGTGCGATGGCGGCGGCCGCCACCGTGCGGCCACCGTCCGATATTTCCGGCAGCTTGTAGCGAACTGTTTTGTCTTCTGAATTTTGTTCGGGCCTGTCCCGGGCAGCCCATGAATTTTTCGGGCCAATATTCCATTTTGGGCCGATTTTGGTCGGACCAAAATTGATTTTGAAATTTTTGGGATTTTGGGCCTAAAATTGTTTTACGCCCAATTTGATGCAATTAAAATTACAAAATGTGATTTTAGTTATGAAATATGATTTTATAATTAAAATATGATTTTGTTGATTAAAATATGATTTTATCGACAAAATGCGATTTTATTTATAAAATACGATTTTATGATTAATATATGATTTGTAGGAAAATATCAAATTTGATTTGATTATTTAATTTATGTCAATTAATTAGATTGATTGCATGTTTGGGATGATCGAGAGCCGTGCCCAATGTGTTAGGTGTATGCTATATGTTTTGCGTTTTTGGTTGTATATATATTGTTGATATCGTTGGTAAAGTGGGTCTGTTTGTGGCCCGTTCCCACCCCTACAAATTTGTATCCCATATGTGTCATGGCAATTTAAATGTAAATTACTAGATTTAGTGGGAGGACATTTGAAGACGGTGGACATGACGATCAAAGATATTGAAGGCCGAAGATCTGTAAAATCGGAAGCAATTGTAATAGGATTGCATTGCATATTGCATTTCACCTAGGACTGGACCCAGGTCCGTGATTGGCAACCACGAACCGGATAGCTCTCATGATCGATCATCCCAAAGTTTATTTATATATTCGATATATGTTGAATCCGCATGTTTTAAATTATGATTTAAAATAATTGTTGAGACCAAATTTTCAAAAATAAAATCCCTCATTTTAAATACGATTAAAACTGATATCAAGGTTAAAAGTTTATTCGATAAACTAAGGGAATTTAAATCTGTTTAAATTATCCCTACCTTCCATTAACAATGGGTGTACGTCGATGCTACCCGCATACATGGCCCGGCTCATATTATTGAGGGGGTTATGTATGTCGGAAAGCTATACACGTCATTGACACTCGTTGTGAGTCGGTTGGAACTCCTTTTAACGTTGGCTCATATTATTGGGGACGTTAAGGGGACCCTCCTCCACGACTCAAAATTGATGGGTCATCTTGACACGTGATAGTAATCGGCGTCATATTATTGGGCACATACTGGACATGAGGTAAATACATGGAAGTTGCACCGGTTGCAATTGGATTCTACCTCTTGGGGGTCATGTTTGGCTAATATTATTCGGGACCATGATCGCTCGATTGGACTCTGTGTACCCACTAAGGGAACTTGTTTTCTCGATTTCATTAGAGGGTGGTGAAATCGTTAAAATAGTGGGAGGGTAATTCATAAAACTAAATGACCTTGCTTTATGTCTTAGCGTTTTTTCACATATAGTTAGTAATGCATGTCTGTTTTTCCTTTTTCAGTATAAACTGCTTATAATGTCTTCGATCAAAAACCCACTCGCTGCTATACTGGATAGCAACAAGTTCACCGGTCTGAACTACCAAGACTGGCTTCGAAACCTCAACATTGTGTTGGCTTCGGAAAAACTTCTTTATACGATAGAGAAGAGCCCTCCAAAAGAAGCCCCTGCTGATATCAGCCGTGAGAAGCTGGTGACACTTCAGCAATGGTGGGACGACGAGCTTAAGACTCGATGCTATGTGATGGCATCGATGTCTAACGAAATGCAACGGCGCTTTGAGAAGACGAAGTATGCTGCTGACATACTCTTTCATCTTAAGGAACTGTATGGGGAGAACTCTCGACATGAGAGGTTCACCACTGTCAAGGAGCTTATGACGAGCCGCATGCGCGATGGGACTTCGGTCCGCGAGCATGGGGTTCATATGATTGGGCTCTTTGAAAAGTTGGCGGGCCTTGATATCACACTTCCACATGAGCTGTCTGTGGATGTGCTTCTCCTCTCACTACCCGCTGCATTCGACCCCTTTGTGGTCAACTTCAACATGAACAAGCTGGCAGCCACCCTCAAAGAGGTGGTTAACATGCTGGTCGTGTTCGAGGGGACCATAAAGAAGGACAAGCCCGTCCTCCTTATGGGCTCTTCTTCCTCTGTGAAGAAGGGGCCCAAACGCAAGGGTAAGAAGCGTTCTGCCCCTGCGAATGAGGAAAAGCCCACTAAGAAGCCCAAGGCAAAGACTTCCAAGGCAAACAAGACCGAGGATGTTTGCCACCACTGCCACAAGCCTGGGCATTGGAGGAGGAACTGCAAGGAGTACCTCGAGCAGTTGCGAACTGCAAAAGGTATGCTCTATATCGAAATAAATATGTCTCTTAATTCGACTTCTTGGGTACTTGATACCGGATGTGGATCTCATATCTGCAATGATTTACAGGTGATGACAAGAAGCCGACGTCTTAGAGAGGGTGAGACCCACTTGAGGCTGGGCAATGGAGCAAGAGTTGCTGCAGTAGCTATAGGAGATGTTTATCTATTTCTGTCTTCAGATTTTAAGTTGTTATTGAGAAACGTTTTATTTGTTCCCTAGTTAATAAAGAACATTATTTCTGTTTCTATGCTTGATAGTGATGGATATTCTTGTATGTTTGCTAATTCGACTTGCAGTATATACAAGAATGAATGTTTAATTAGAATTGGGGAACGCGAAAACGATTTATACACCTTAAAATTAAAAGAAGTTCCAACTCGCGATGTGGAAACACATACAACAACAATTAAAAGGAAAAGCGATAACTTGAACCCAGCACAACTTTGGCACGCTAGGCTAGGTCATATTTCCCTAAGTAGGATGAACAAGTTAGTTAGGAGTGACATGTTTGATTTGTCAACATTAACTCCCTACCGACTTGTGAATCTTGTCTCAAGGGAAAGATGACTAAACAACCCTTCAAGGGCAAGCCTGAACGTGCGCAAGGCCTATTGGATTTGATCCATACTGATGTGTGTGGTCCACTTAGCATTGGTACTAAGTACGGTCACACATACTTCATCACCTTTACCGATGATTACTCTAGGTATGGGTACTTGTACTTAATGAAGCACAAGTCTGAATCCTTTGAAAGTTCAAAGAATTCAAGGCTGAAAGTAGAAAATGAATTAGGCAAAAGTATTAAAGCACTTCGATCCGATCGAGGTGGTGAATACTTGAGTGCTGAATTTCAAGACTATCTAAGAGAGAATGGGATTCTCTCGCAGTGGACCCCTCCGGCCACACCACAGCTCAATGGTGTAGCGGAGCATCGTAATCGAACCCTGATGGACATGGTTCGATCTATGATGAGCTTCACTGAGCTTCCTACCTCGTTTTGGGGCTATGCGCTCGAAACGGCGGTAATGTTGTTGAACAATGTCCACACCAAGGCAGTGGATAAGACTCCATATGAGATATGGATGGGCAAACCGCCCAAATACTCATTTATGAGGATTTGGGGATGTCCTGCTTACGTGAAGCAGACAGTGGGAGATAAGCTGGATACTAGATCCATCTTATGCTACTTCATTGGAGTTCCAAGTGAACCTCCCGCACCTCAAGAGTCGGTACCATAAATGGTAGCACCTAGGAGATCCGAAAGGGTTCCTAGGGCTCCTGAAGATATGGTTTCCTCCTTGAAAATGATCAGGGTGATCAAGTTATTGGATGTGATCCAAGAACCTTCAATGAGGCGATTTCCGATGCTGATTCAGTTTATGGCTTGACGCAATGCAGTCTGAGATTGACTCAGTGCATGCAAACCAAGTTTGGACTCTTGTTAATCCTTTCGAAGGAATTGTTCCTATTGGGTGTAAATGGATATACAAGAGGAAACTTGGGCCTGATGGTAAGGTATTGACCTATAAGGTGCGACTGGTCGCGAAAGGTTACACTCAAAGGCAAGGTGTTGACTATGATGAAACCTTTTCACCAGTCGCAATGTTCAAGTCAATTAGAATCTTACTTGCTATAGCAGCATGGTACGACTATGAGATATGGCAAATGGATGTGAAAACTGCGTTCCTTAATGGAAACATTAAGGAAGAGATCTATATGACGCAGCCTGAGGGTTTCACATCTATAGGAAGTGAGCATAAAGTATGCAAACTTCAGAGATCGATCTACGGTCTCAAACAAGCATCGAGGAGTTGGAACCTGAGATTCGATGAAACAATTAAGGAATTTGGTTTCATCAAGAATCCCGAGGAGCCATGTGTATATAAAAAGGTAGTTCAAAGCTCTGTGACATTCCTTGTACTTTATGTTGATGACATTCTACTCTTTGGGAATGATGTAGGAATGCTGCAGTCAACTAAAGTATGGTTGTCTAGTAGATTCTCAATGAAGGACATGGGTGAAGCATCCTATATTCTTAGAATACAGATCTATCGGGATAGATCGAAAAGGATGCTCGGACTCACCCAAGCTACCTACATCGATACCATACTTAAGCGGTTCTCTATGGAAGAGTCCAAGAGAGGACACCTACCTATGTGCCACGGGGTCACTCTATCTAAGTCTATGTGTCCGAAGACTGATGAGGAGATAGAGAGTATGACACGTGTGCCATATGCCTCGGCAATACGTAGTATTATGTATGGCATGATCTCAACTAGACCAGATGTCGCATATGCTCTGAGTGTCATGGCCGCTACCAGGCCAACCCCGGCCAATTGCATTGGAAGGCTGTGAAGGATATTTTTAAGTACTTACAAAGGACTAAGAATATGTTCATGGTCTATGGGGGTGGTAAACTGAAATTGGAAGGCTATACTGATTCTAGCTTCCAATGTGACGTGGATGATTCGAAGTCAACCTATGGATTTGTATTCATGCTCAATGGTGGTGTTGTCTCTTGGAAGAGTTCCAAGCAAGACACCATCGCGGATTCAACCACTGAGGCTGAGTACATTGCAGCATCAGCTGCTGCTAAGGAGGCGGTTTGGATAAGGAATTTCGTCCAAGAGTTGGGCGTCATTCCTAATGGAGTTGGTCCAGTCCCGATGTACTGCGACAACACGGGTGCCGTTGCGCAAGCAAAGGAGCCTTGGTCTCACCAAAGATCCAAACATATACTGAGAAATACCAAATAATCCGGGATATTGTGGCTAGAGGTGACATAGCAGTTGAGAGAGTCGCCTCTGCGGACAACATTGCTGATCCACTTACAAAGCCCTTGCCAGGATCTTTGTTTGAAAAACATCGCGAAACAATGGGACTGTGTCTGATGAGTAGTTGGCTATAGAGCAAGTGGGAGACTGTTAGAGTAGATGCCCAACTAGCCAACTTGTGGCGTGTGGGTTTTATTTACTCTTGTACATGACAATCTTTATTTATGAAATTTGTATTTATTTATGGCATTCTTTATCTTCATTATGATTATAATGTTAACAATTGTGTTGGATAAAGACCTAGAATGCACCATAGTGTATGTTAGATGTGATAGTGGATATGATGGCTATCATGAAACACATCTAATAGTCACTGTGCATTCTGAATTCGTTCCTAGTCGATTGGGCCGTCAAAATGAGGAAAAGGCTGCCCGAGCTTGAGACTAGCATCTGCGATGTGAAGTACCATGTTTCATTGATAGGGAACATTGTGATGTTCTGAGCATGCAGACATCGGATCTTTAGCGACTCTCGATTTACCAATGGTCGTTGATCTGATCGGGATATATGTGTTGAAATGACCGTACTGTACGCTAACCATGACCAACTGGTTCTTGCAGGCACTATCAGTGATACCTAGGGGATCATGGGGCGATGTTGCTAGGCGCTTTACCATGATCCGATGGGCAAGTCCGAAATTGTGATTTCGGAGTCACAATGGTTGTGGGGCCACGGCTAAGTGTATCCCTGAACCATTGAGGGTCATACAAGTACTGGATTCATGATTCCCGCACAGAAACTGAGCTCAATGTGTTGAGCATAGGACGATGAATTTGGGGAGTGCGACTTCCTAAAAGTCAACAGGGGTCAAATTACGATTTCCTGAAGTTGAGGGTCTAAACTGCTATTTTGGGCTAGATAATCTGAAAAATTGTTTTTGACATCATAACATTCAGTTTTGAAACTGATTCGATCGGTCCGATCTGATCGTCGATCGGAGTTATGATGAGACCGCGGTGATTTAAATGAACCGAATGTTCATATGGACCTGGGCCTGACCCAAGTCTAATGGGCCGGTTCAAGCCCATCATAGGTCTATATGTTGATATGACCTAGGGCTTTAATCAAAACACTAGAACACAACCCTAGACCTAAAATCGGCCGCCCTCCTCTCCCAAACCTCACGCCGCCGTCGGCCACCTCCAAGCGTCGTCGCTGCCGCCACAACGCCGCCCGCCGCCGGTGACTTCGTGATCGGACTTGTTTCGATCAGCATGATGAGGAGAATCCGTTCGTGCTAAAATCCATTAGATCTTCTAGTGCAGACTGACGGAGGAATCGCGTTTCCGATCGTGGACCTGATTAGACGATCTACCGCCGCCTACATTTCAAGAGCCAGAATTCCCTGTGAATCTGGTTGGAGCCAGGCGCCTAGACGCCAGCAAGATAACCATCGATAAACATCCTATGAATGGTTTATTGATTAGTTTTAATGTATTGAACGTATCTCGGGGCAAAATTTTAACTTCCGCTGCGCCCCCGGGAAACGGGATCCGGATCCGCCATTGTCGCCAACATCCTTACCTTCACTGAACTATGCCTTTTCTAGTTCAGGTCAAATGACTGTGAACCAGCTTTCGCTTGGTCCTTGTCCAGTTTGTTCTTTAGCCAGCTAGGCTTGGATTTCTCGGGTTCAGCATAGCCTATACCAGACTTTCTCTTCTGGTTCAGCTTAGACACGTTCTGATCATCATACTTAACCGATTCCAGTGTATCATGTATCATAATGACTATGACAAAACTCATTCTTTTGAGCTTGTCATCTGCCATATTTGATTGAGTACTAGTATCAATAGAGCTGCTTTCGTCATAGCTAAAGCCCAGTCCAGTTTTCTCATTAAATGGCTTCTGGACTTCATGTAGCTTGCCTAATGAAATAGAAGATTTTGTCCAAGAGCTCATCACTTGATTTAGTCTATCATTTTCAGATGTGAGCTCATTAGACATGGATATCAAAGATTCATTCTCCGTTTTCAGCTTAGTTAACTCAGTCTTTAGACTGTCTGAATCATCAAGCTGTAAATAGCTTGTGTCATCTGACTTGTCTTTCAGACACTCGTTTTCAGCTTTAACATCCTCGAACATCTGAGACATCTTCTTGTACTATAGACCATTTCGTTACGTGCATTAACGAGATCTTCTCATGTAAACATAATATAAATCAAATACCTCATCAGTGTCATCAGCCACCAGACATTGTGCTTCCTCTTCACTGTCGCTCGATGAGCTACTAGAAATGTGTTGGCGACAATGGCGGATCCGGATCCCATTTCCCGGGGGCGCAGCGGAAGTTTAAAATTTTCCCCGAAAATGTTCAATACATCAAAATAATCTATAAATCATACATAGGATTTTTTATAGAGTGTCACCATGCTGGCGTCTAGGCGCCTGGCTCCAACCGGATTCACAGGGAATCTGGCTCTTCAAGGTAGGCGGCAGAAGATCCTCCTCAATCAGGTCCACGACCGGAAACACGACTCCTTAGTCAGCCTGCACTAGAAGGCCTGATGAATTTTTCATGAACATAATCTCCTCGTTACGCCGATCGGAACAAGTCCGATCACACGATCAACGGCGGCGCGGCGGTGGAGGCGGCGGCCGTGAGGTTTTGGGAGAAGGGGGGCGCTAGCTAGGTGGAGGCTAGGGTTATGAGAGTTCAAGTGTGTTGTAGTTGTAGCCCTAGGTCTAATTTAATAAATATGTGATGGGCTTGAACCGGCCCAATGGACTTGGGTCAGGTCCAGGTCCATATGAACATTAGGTTCATTTCCATCACCGTGGCTTCATCATAATCTCGATCGTCGATCCGATCAGACCGATAAACACAGTTTCCAAAACTGATTATTATGATGTGAAAACAATTTTTCAGACCACCTAGACCAAAAAAGCAGTTTAGCCCCTCAACATTGGGAAATCGCAATTTGACCCCTGTTGACTTTTAGGAAGTCGCACTCCCTAAAATCCTTCTCCTATGCTCAACACATTGAGCTCAGTTTCCGTGCAGGAATCGTGAATCCAGTACTTGTGTGACCCTCAATGGTTCAGGGATACAGCCAGCCGTGGGCCCCACAACCATTGTGACTCCGAAATCACAATTTCGGACTTGCCCATCGGATCATGGTAAAGCGCCTAGCAACATCGCCCCATGATCCCCTAGGTATCACCGATAATGCCTGCAAGAACCAGTTGGTCATGGTTAGCCTACAGTACGGTCCTTTCAACACATATATCCCGATCAGATCAACGACCATTGGTAAATCGAGAGTCGCTAGAGATCCGATAACTATGCATACATCTTGGAGATCAAATAGTGACATCACGAGTGTTACTAGGTAAACCCATTTACCTAAAACACATCCAGTACTCTGGCCAGAGATTTATACACTATTATCTCCTCAGATAGCATAGGATATCCACGCATGAAAGCGAGCGGTGAATCCTCGACAACGAAGCATCGACTCCTACATGCATCGGGACGTCACCCAATCTCGCCACCTAATGACCCCAAGTGAGTCGGTAAACGGGTCAAAGTGAGGCGCCTATCATGTAGAGTCTCAATGACGTTTCGAGTAGTGAGGACTAATCAGTACAACCAAGACCTCGGACTTATCCACTCAACAAATGGTAACCACTTGGAAAGTTCGAACGAGGGTAGTTCGATAGATCACCAGGTCACTATCCATCTGCATGCACAGAACATCACAATGTTCCTTACCAATGAAACATGGTACTTCACATCGCAGATGCTAGTCTCAAGCTCGGGCGGCCTTATCCTCATTTGTACGGCCCAATCGACTAGGAACGAGTTCAGAATACACAGTGACTATTAGATGTGTTTCATGATAGCCATCATATCCACTATCACATCTAACATACACTATGGTGCATTCTAGGTCTTTATCCAACACAATTGTTAACATTATAACATAATGAAAATAAAGAATGCCATAAAGAAATGCGTATTTCATAAATAAAGATCGTTATACACAAGAGTCAATAAAACCCACACGCCACAAGTTGGCTAGTTGGGCATCTACTCTAACAATCTCCCACTTGCCCTATAGCAACTACTCATCAGACGCCCTATAGCCAACTACTCATCAGACGTAGTCCCATTGTTTCGCGATGTTTTTCAAACAACGGTCCTGGCAAGGGCTTCGTAAGTGGATCAGAAATGTTGTCTGCAGAGGCGACTCTCTCAACTGCTATGTCACCTCTAGCCACAATATACCGGATTATGTGGTATTTCCTCAGTATATGTTTGGATCTTTGGTGAGACCTAGGCTCCTTTGCTTGCGCAACGGCACCCCTGTTGTCGCAGTACACCGGGACTGGACCAATTCCATCAGGGATGACGCCCAACTCTTGGACGAAATTCCTTATCCAAACCGCCTCCTTAGAAGCAGCTGATGCTGCGATGTACTCAGCTTCAGTGGTTGAATCCGCGATGGTGTCTTGCTTGGAACTCTTCCAAGAGACAGCACCACCATTGAGCATGAATACAAATCCAGAGGTTGACTTCGAATCATCCACGTCACATTGGAATCTAGAATCAGTGTAGCCTTCCAATTTCAGTTCACCACCCCCATAGACCATGAACATATTCTTAGTCCTTCGCAAGTACTTAAGAATATCTTTCACAGCCTTCCAATGCATTTGGCCGAGGTTGGCCTGGTAGCAGCTCGTGACACTCAGAGCATATGTGACATCCGGTCTAGTTGAGATCATGCCATACGTAATGCTACATATTGCCGAGGCATATGGCACACGTGTCATATTCTCTATCTCCTCATCAGTCTTCGGACACATAGACTAAGATAGAGTGACCCCGTGGCACATAGGTAGGTGTCCTCTCTTGGACTCTTCCATAGAGAACCACTTAAGCATGGTATCGATGTAGGTAGCTTGGGTGAGTCCGAGCATCCTTTTCGATCTATCCCGATAGATCTGAATTCCAAAAATATAGGATGCTTCACCCATGTCCTTCATCGAGAATCTACTAGACAACCATACTTTAGTTGATTGCAGCATTCCTATATCATTCCCAAAGAGTAGAATGTCATCAACATAAAGTACAAGGAATGTCATAGCGCTTTTAACTACCTTCTTGTACACACATGGCTCCTCGGAATTCTTGATGAAACCAAATTCCTTAATTGTCTCATCGAATCTCAGGTTCCAACTTCTCGATGCTTGTTTGAGACGTAGATTGATCTCTGAAGTTTGCATACTTTATGCTCACTTCCTACAGATGTGAAACCCTCAGGCTGCGTCATATAGATCTCTTCCTTAATGTTTCCATTGAGGAACGCAGTTTTCACATCCATTTTCCATATCTCATAGTCGTCCCATGCGGCTATGGCTAGTAAGATTCTAATTGACTTGAACATTGCGACTGGTGAAAAGGTTTCATCATAGTCAACACCTTGCCATCAGGCCCAAGTTTTCTCTTGTATATCCATTTGCACCCAATATGAACAATTCCTTCGGGAGGATAACAAGAGTCCAAACTTGGTTAGCATGCATTGATTCAATCTCTGACTGCATTGCTTCAAGCCATAAATTAGAATCAGCATCGGAAATTGCCTCCTTGAAAGTTCTTGGATCACATCCAACAGTTTGATCACTTTGATCATCTTCAAGGAGGAAACCATATCTTTCAGGAGCCCTAGGAACCCTTTCGGATCTCCTAGGTGCGACCATTTCTGGTACTGGCTCTTGAGGTGCGGGAGGTTCACTTTGTACTTCATATGGTTCTCGAACTTCTTCGAGTTCTACTATCTTGCCTTTTCTATCAAGTAGAAACTCCCTTTCCATAAAGGTGACATTTCTAGAAACAAACACTTTTGTTTCATTGGGATAGTAGAAGTAGTATCCAATAGAATTCTTTGGATACCCAATGAAATAGCATAAGATTGATCTAATATCCAGCTTATCTCCCACTGTCTGCTTCACGTAAGCAGGACATCCCCAAATCCTCATGTATGAGTATTTGGGCGGCTTGCCCATCCATAACTAATATGGAGTTTTATTCACTGCCTTGGTGTGGACATTGTTCAACAATATTACCGCCGTTTCGAGCGCATAGCCCCAAAACGAGGTATGAAGCTCAGTGAAGCTCATCATAGATCGAACCATGTCCATCAAGGTTCGATTACGATGCTCCGCTACACCATTGAGCTGTGGTGTGGCCGGAGGGTCCACTGTGCGAGAATCTCATTCTCTTTAAGATAGTTTTTAAATTCAGCACTCAAGTATTAGTTTTATTCACTGCCTTGGTGTGGACATTGTTCAACAATATTACCGCCGTTTCGAGCGCATAGCCCCAAAACGAGGTATGAAGCTCAGTGAAGCTCATCATAGATCGAACCATGTCCATCAAGGTTCGATTACGATGCTCCGCTACACCATTGAGCTGTGGTGTGGCCGGAGGGTCCACTGTGCGAGAATCTCATTCTCTTTAAGATAGTTTTTAAATTCAGCACTCAAGTATTCACCACCTCGATCGGATCGAAGTGCTTTAATACTTTTGTCTAGCTGATTTTCTACTTCAGCCTTGAATTCTTTGAACCTTTCAAAGGATTCAGACTTGTGCTTCATTAAGTACAAGTACCCATACCTAGAGTAATCATCGGTAAAGGTGATGAAGTATGTGTGACCGTACTTAGTACCGATGCTAAGTGGGCCACATACATCAGTGTGGATCAAATCCAATGGGCCTTGAGCATGCTCAGGCTTGCCCTTGAAGGGTTGTTTAGTCATCTTTCCCTTGAGACAAGATTCACAAGTCGGTAGGGAGTTAATGTCTGACAACTCAAACATGTCACTCCTAACTAACTTGTTCATCCTACTTAGGGAAATATGACCTAGCCTAGCGTGCCAAAGTTGTGCTGGGTTCAAGCTATCGTTTTTCCTTTTAATTGTTGTTGTATGCGTTTCCACATCGCGAGTTGGAACTTGTTTTAATTTTAAGGTGTATAGATCGTTTTCGCGTTCCCCAATTCCAATCAAACATTCATTCTTGTATATATTGCAAATCGAATTAGCAAAAAGACAAGAATATCCATCACTATCAAGCATAGAAACAGAATTAATGTTCTTTATTAACTCGGGAACAAATAAAACGTCTTTCAATAACAACTTAAAATTTGATGATAGAAATAAATAAACATCTCCTATCGCTACAGCAGAAACTCTTGCTCCGTTTCCAAGCCTCAAGTGGGTCTCACCCTCTCTAAGACGTCGGCTTCTTGTCATCACCTGCAACTCATTGCAGATATGAGATCCACATCCGGTATCAAGTACCCAAGAAGTCGAATTAAGAGACATTTATTTCGATATAGAACATACCTTTCGCAGTTCGCAACTGCTCGAGGTGCTCCTTGCAGTTCCTCCTCCAGTGCCCAGGCTTGTGGCAGTGGTGGCAAACATCCTCGGACTTGTTTGGCTTGGAAGCCTTTGCCTTGGGCTTCTTAGTGGGCTTTTCCTCCTTCGCAGGGGCAGAACGCTTCTTACCCTTGCGTTTGGGTCCCTTTTCGCAGAGGAAGAAGAGCCCATAAGGAGGACGGGCTTGTCCTTCTTTATGGTTCCCTCAAACACTATAAGCATGTTCACCACCTCTTCAAGGATGGCTTCCAGCTTGTTCATGTTGAAGTTGACCACAAAGGGGTCGAATGCAGCGGGTAGTGAGAGAAGAAGCAAATCCACAGACAGCTCATGTGGAAGTGTGATATCAAGGCCCACCAACTTTTCAATGAGCCCAATCATACGAACCCCATGCTCGCGGACCGAAGTCCCATCGCGCATGCGGCTCGTCATAAGCTCCTTGACAGTGGTGAACCTCTTATGTCGAGAGTTCTCCCCATATAGTTTCTTAAGATGAAGGTGTATGTCAGCAGCATACACCATCTTCTCAAAGCGCCGTTGCATTTCGTTGGACATCGATGCCATCATATAGCATCGTGTCTTAAGCTCGTCATCCCACCATTTGTTAAGCGTAGTCAGCTCCTCAGGGCTGACATCGGCAGGGGCTCCTTCGGAGGGCTCTTCACTACCGTGTAGAGAAGTTTCTCCGAAGCCAATACAATATTGAGGTTTCGAAGTCAGTCTTGGTAGTTCAGACCAGTGAATTTGTTGCTATCCAGTATAGCAGCGAGTGGATTTTTGATCGAATACATTTTATAATCATTTTATACTGAAAAAAAAACAGACATGCATTACTAACTATATATGAAAAACGCTAAGACATAAAACAAGGTCATTTAGTTTTATAAATTACCCTCCCACTATTTTAACGATTTCACCACCCTCTAATGAAATCGGGAAAGAAAGTTTCCTTAGTGGATACACAGAGTCCAATCAAGCGATCATGGTCCCGAATAATATCAGCCAACCATGATCCTCAAAAGGTAGAGCCCAATTGCAACCGGTGTAACCTCCATGTATTTACCTCACGTCCAGTAAGGGCCCAATAATATGACGCTGATTACTATCACGTGTCAAGATGACCCATCAATGTTTAGTCGTGAAGGACGGTCCCCTTAACATCCCCAATAATATAAGCCAACGTTAAAGGGAGTTCCAACCAACTCACAGCAAGTGTCAATGACGTATACAGCTTTCCGGCATACATAACCCCCTCAATAATATGAGTCGGGCCATGTATACGGGTAGCATCGACGTACACGCATTGTTGATGGAAGGTAGGAGAATTTAAAAAAATTTAAATTTCCTTAGTTGATCGAATAAACTTTTAATCTTGATATTATTTTTAAATCAAATTTAAAACGAGGGATTTTAATTTTGAAAATTTGGTCTCAACAATAATTAAATCATAATTTAACATGCGGATTCAACTAACATATATATCACATATATAAAACTTTGGGATGATCGATCGCGAGAGCTATGCGGTCCGTGGTTGCCAATCACGGACCTGGGTCCAGTCCTAGGTGAAATACAGTATGCAATGCAATCCTATTACATTAGCTTCCGGTTTTACAGGTCTTCGGTCTTCGATATATTTGATCATCATCTCCACCATCTTCGAGTGTCCTCCCACTAAATCTAATATTTACATTAAATATGCATGACACATTGGGATACAATTTAAAGGGGTGGGAACGGGCCATAAACCAGGCCCACTTTATAAATGATATCAACAATATTTACAACTAAAATCGCAAAACCTAGCATACACCTAACACATTGCGCATGGCTCTCGATCATCCCAAACATGCAATCAATCTAATTGATTGACATAAATTAAATAATCAAATCGAATTTGATAATTTCCAAAAAAATCATATTTTAATTATAAAATCATATTTTATAAGTAAAATCATATTTTGTCAATTTTAATTGCATCAAATTGGACTTAAAACAATTTTAGGCCCAAAATCTCAAAAATTTCAAAATCAATTTTTGGTCCAATCAAAATTGGCCCAATATCAAATATTGGCCCGGAAACTTCATGGGCTGCCCGGGACAGGCCCGAACAAAACCTAGAACACAAAACAGCCGTCGCAACGCTGCCACGGGTACGCCCGAAGGCGGCCGCACGGCGGCGCCCGCCGCGCGAGCAGCGTGCGGCGGCTACAGTGCAGGCGTGCGGCGGATACAGTGCCGGCGTGCGGCGGCTACAGTGCCTACGTGCGGCAGCTGCAGCGCCTGCGTGCGGAACAAAAATGTATAAAATTTGAAAAGTTCGAAATCTGATGCAATATGGCACAAAAATGTATTGAAGGATCCGAGCCTTGGCTCTAATACCACTGTTGGCGACAATGGCGGATCCGGATCCCGTTTCCCGGGGCGCAGCGGAAGTTTAAAATTTGCCCTGAAAAACGTTCAATACATCAAAATAATCTATAAATCATACATAGGATGTTTTATAGAGTGTCACCTTGCTGGCATCTAGGCGCCTGGCTCCAACCGGATTCACAGGGAATCTGGCTCTTCAAGGTAGGCGGCGGAAGATCCTCCTCAATCAGGTCCACGACCGGAAACACGACTCCTTCTTCAGCCTATACTAGAAGGCCTGACGAATTTTGCATGAACAGAATCTCTTACGCCGATCGGAACAAGTCCGATCACACGATCAACGGCGGCGCAGCGGTGGAGGCGGCGGCCGTGAGATTTTGGGAGAACGGGGGCGGTGCTAGCTAGGTGGAGGCTAGGGTTATGAGAGTTCAAGTGTGTTGTAGTTGTAGCCCTAGGTCTAATTTAATAAATAAGTGATGGGCTTGAACTGGCCCAATGGACTTGGGTCAGGCCCAGGTCCATATGAACATTAGGTTCATTTCCATCACCGTGGCTTCATCATAATCCCGATCTCCGATCCGATTGGACCGATCAACACAGTTTCCAAAACTGAGTATTATGATGTGAAAACAATTTTTCAGACCACCTAGACCAAAATAGCAGTTTAGCCCCTCAACTTTGGGAAATCGCAATTTGACCCCTGTTGACTTTTAGGAAGTCGCACTCCCTAAAATCCTTATCCTATGCTCAACACATTGAGCTCAGTTTCTATGCGAGAATCGTGAATTCAGTACTTGTGTGACCCTCAATGGTTCAGGGATACAGCTAGCCGTGGGCCCCACAACCATTGTGACTCCGCCACTCGACAAATGGTAACCACTTGGAAAGTCTGAACGAGGGTAGTTCGATAGATCACCAGGTCACTATCCATCTGCATGCTCAGAACATCACAATGTTCCCTACCAATGAAACATGGTACTTCACATCGCAGATGCTAGTCTCAAGCTCGGGCGGCCTTATCCTCATTTTGACGGCCCAATCTACTAGGAACGAGTTCAGAATACACAGTGACTATTAGATGTGTTTCATGATAGCCATCATATCCACTATCACATCTAACATACACTATGGTGCATTCTAGGTCTTTATCCAACACAATTGTTAACATTATAACATAATGAAAATAAAGAATGACATAAAAGAAATGCGTATTTCATAAATAAAGATCGTTATACACAAGTGTCAATAAAACCCACACGCCACAAGTTGGCTAGTTGGGCATCTACTCTAACAAAATGCTCTCATCTGAGTCATAATCAGCCCACTTGCTTTTGATTTCCTTTGCAAATAGTACTTTTCGATCCCGCCTCTTGATGTATGGGTTTCTTGTCAAAGCGGTGTCGTCTGTGATCTGAAGTCTTTCTATCATCCTGCTTTGGTGGGCATCCTACATCAAAATGTCCTGGTCTGCCACATTCAAAACATTTCATATCATTAGTATTCTATTGATTTGTGTGCTTTAATGAAAAAATAGGGTGATTGAGTTCTTCTCATGAATTTCCCAAACTTCTTAAAGAAGAGGGACATAGCATCATTGCTGATCTACTCAGCTGTCTTCTATGGATTTTCTTCTGTTACGGCTAAGGCATGTGTAGGTTGAGACATGGAAGGTCCTTCATCCGATCTGGTCTCCAGTTCAAATTCATAGGTCTTCAGGTTTGCGAACAGATCATGTAGTTCTAGTTTGTTGAGGTCCTTCGATTCTCATAGCCATCGTATTTACATCCCACTCCTTTGGAAGAGCTCTCATGACTTTCAGAGCAAGCTCTTTGTTGCTGTATTCTTTGCCCAATCTGGTCAGCTCTATAACCACTGAGCTGAATCTCTCATCAAACTGTCATTGTTTCACCAGATTTCATCTTCATGGATTCAAATTTATGCTACTGTGATCTTGTTTTCTTTGGTTTCTTCATTTCCCTCGAGGATCTGGATTAGCTTCTCCCAGATTTCCTTGGCTGTGACGCATCTCTGGATCTTACTGAACATATTATTTTCCACTGTCTTGTAGAGAATATCTTTGACCATGTTAGCAGGTGAGCCTTCTTTTTATCTTCCGACGTCCATTCTAGTCTGGGCTTTTCAACCCATTGTGCTGCACCGGAAGAAATGGACATAATAGTATTTGGCTTCATGATCTTTATATAACCATTTGTGATGACGAACCACATATTGTCATCTTGAGCCACCAGGTGAGCTTGCATTCTGATCTTCTAGACGTCGTATTCCTCCTTAGAAAACATAGGAATTTTATTGTGAGAAATCGTCATATTTAATAAAAGTAGATAAAACACAACTATTCAGCCACTGAGATAACCGGGCTTTGATACCACTTATTGGGTCGCAAATACAGTTAAAATACAGCCCGGGAGTTCAAAGGGGGGGTTGAATGAACTCCTTCACAAATTTTCACAAAAATCCTTTCAAAAAGATTTTTAAAGCCTTCGCCTAACCTCTAAGCTGAGTTACCAGCTTGGAGGATCTCAATGTGCTACTGTTCTCTCGTGTAACAAATAACTGTGCGGAAAGAACTCGACTGAACAGTGAACAGATATATAATATTGAAAGCTGTAAAGATAATGCAGTAAAGTAAAAGGGACAAAAGTTTGTTTCTGGAAGTTTGGATATTAAACTCCTACATCTCATCTTCTTCCTAGAACAGGAAGGATTCCACTAGAAGATTTGATTACAGCAGATCATGCTCTAACCCGATCCGACAGCTCACAAGCTACAAGAACTCCTAGCACTTCTATAACAGAAACAGATACGAAATCTGTTCTGCAAATACAGCGTTGGCTCTAAGCTATTTAAGCTTTCACACTCTCTATGCACTCTGTTTAAGATTTACAATCAAGACACAATACCAAATAGTGGTTACAACTCAAATGAACAAATATGGATCTTTTGGGAGCAAGGTTGTAACGAGGAAGATGATGAACAGTGAGATTTTGTGCGCGATATAAATTCTGCAGCTTAACAGTGTATTGTGCAAGGGTTGTTCGTGAGCGTTTGCAGAATTTTGTATGTTCAATGTTGTGTCAAAGTTTCTGTTCATCGTCCTATATATAGAGATCTTCATCTCTATCAATATTCAAATGATTTGTTGTACTGTCTAGTTGATCTTCTTTCCATCTTTGAAAAACTTGCCATTATTCATACCAGAATCACAAGAATGATATCGTTAGGTGCAGAAATAGCATTCGGTAATTTATCCAGTAAATAAGCACATGATTGATCCGATCTGATCTTTAGAATCACGTTTGAGCTGATATCTGTACGCTCTGAGTTGTTCGCTATAGATGTGATTTAACGGCTTGTAAGCTCTGAGATGTAACGAGAAGAACTGTAATCTGCTCTTGCGATCTGATCCAAAATTGTCTGAGCTGATCTCTGCTGAACTGAACTCTTTTAAATTCTGATCCGATACTCAATATAAGCTGATATGGAAAACGTTCCTCTAAGTTGTTCAGTAAACTGATAATATCACTATTGTCCTATGACTTAGCTCTTAGAGCTCAAATCTGAATTCTTATATGCTCTAAACTGAAAGTTGTTCTTGAGCTCTGAGCTGTTTGTGAACTCTGAGAGTTGCCCTAAACTATTAGTTCCCTGTTAGAGTAGATGCCCAACTAGCCAACTTGTGGCGTGTGGGTTTATAGACTCTTGTATAAAACAATCTTTATATATGATATTCGCATTTATTTATATGGCATTCTTTACTTTCATTGTGTAGTATGATGATTAACAATTGGGTTGAGTAAAGACCTAGAATGCACTTAAGTGTATGTTAGATGTGATAGTGGGTATTACGGCTATCATGAAACACATCTAATAGTCACTGTGTATTCTGAACATGTTCCTAGTCGATTGGGCCGTCAAAATGAGGATAAGGTCGCCCGAGCTCGAGACTAGTATCTGCGATGTGAAGTACCATGCTTCATTGGTAGGGAACATTGTGATGTTCTGAGCATGCAGATAGATAGTGACCTGGTGATCTATCGAACTACCCTCGTTCTGATTTTCCGCTGTTGAGGGGCAAAACGGTCATTTTGCACTGGGGTTCTGAAAAATGGTTTTTCCGATCATAGTATTCAGTTTTGGAAACTGAGTCGATCGGTCCGATCTGATCGGCGATCGGAGTTACGATGAAGTCACGGTGATGGGGATGAACTGAATGTTCATCCGTTGGACCCGGGCCCGTTGGGCCGGTCCAAGTCCATCACTAAGTCTATTTAATATAGACTTAGGCTTCATAACAAATACTGAACTACTACACAATTAACCCTAATCCTAAGCTCTAGGCTCCGCCCCCCTCTCCTCAAACCTCACGCCGCCGTCGCCGCCGGTGCACGCCGCCGCCGCCTCCTTCGCCGAAACTTGTTCCGGCCAACTTGACGAGGAGAATCCGTCCGCGCTGACCTCGTCAGGCCTTCTAGTGCAGGATGACGAAGGAGTCTCGCATCCGGTCGTGGACCTGATTGACGTAGTTTACCGCCATCTACCGTGAAGTGCCGGTTTCCTCGAGAAACTGGTCGGAGCCAGGCACGAGTTGCCAGCAAGGTAGTCATCTAAACACCCTATGTATGTCATAGCCTGTTGTTTATTGAATTGTATTGTCGTCTCCCGGCCAATTTTTGTTCTTCCGCTGCCTCGCCGGGAGGCGTGATCCGGATCCGCCGTGGTTCCCCAACAGTGGTATCAGAGCCAAGGTTCGGATCTGATCAATACAATCATTGTGCCATATTGTATCTAATTTCAGTTTTGAAATCGAATCAAAAATTCTTTGTCGATGGCCGTGGCGCCGCTGCGCATAGCGGCGCCCCAAT
>KV015652.1:151974-163164 GCA_001598015.1 Dorcoceras hygrometricum
CTTGTATGTCATGGTAAATTTAAATGTAAAGTTACTAGATTTAGTGGAGGAGATCCGAATACGGTGGACAATGACGATCAAGATATTGAAGACCGAAGATCTGTAAAACCGGAAAGCTTTGTAATAGGATTGCATTGCATATTGCATTACCCCTAGGATTGGACCCAGGTCCGTGGCTGGCAGCCACGGACCGCATAGCTCTCGCGATCGATCATCCCAATATTTATTTATATATGCTGATATATAGATTAATTGAATCCGCACGTTGCATGTTTTATATTAGATTTAAATATGCGTGAGACCAAAATTTTTCAAAAATAAAATCACTCGTTTTAAATATGATTTAAAACTTATATCAAGATAAAAGTTTATTCGATAAACTAAAGGGTATTTAAAATTGTTTAAATTAACCCTACCTTCCATCAACAATGGGTGTACGTCGATGCTACCCGTATACATGGCCCGGCTCATATTATTGAGGGGGTCATGTATGCCGGAAAGATGTCCACGCCAATTGTTGTGAGTTCGGTTGGAACTCCCTTTAACATTGGCTCATATTATTGGGGACGTTAAGGGGACCGTTCTTCACGACTCAACATTGATGGGTCAATCTTGACACGTGATAGTAAACGGCGTCATATTATTGGGCCCTTACTGGACGTGAGGTGAATGCATGGAGGTTGCACCGGTTGTAATCGGAAACTACCTTTTGGGGGTCATGGATGGCTGATATTATTTGAGTCCATGATCGCTTGATTGGGCTCCGTGTACCCACTAAAGAAACTTACTTTCTCGATTTCATTAGAGGGTGGTGAAATCGTTAAAATAGTGGGAGGGTAATTTATAAAACTTAACGACCTTGTTTTATGTCTTAGCGTTTATTTATATATAGTTAGTGATGTTTGTCTGCTTTCCTTTTCAGTATTACTGCATTATAAAATGGTTTCGATGAAAAACCCGCTCGCTGCTATACTGGATAGCAACAGGTTCGTCGGTCTGAACTACCAAGACTGGCTCCTCAACCTCAATCTTGTATTGGCTTCGGAGAAACTTCTTTATGCGATAGAGAAGAGTCCTCCGAAGGAAGCCCCTGCCGATATCAGCCCTGAGGAGCTGGTAACGCTTAAACAATGGTGGGACAACGAGGTTAAAGCTCGGTGCTATGTGATGTCATCGATATCCAATGAAATGCAACGGCGTTTTGAGAAGACGAAGTATGCTGCTGACATACTTTTTCATCTCAAAGAGCTGTACGGGGAGAACTCTCGACATGAGAGGTTCACGGCTGTCAAGGAGCTTATGACAAGCCGCATGCGCGATGGGACTTCGGTCCGCGAGCATGGGGTTCGTATGATTGGGCTCGTTGAAAAGCTGTCGGGCCTTGATATCGCGCTTCCACACGAGCTGTCGGTGGATGTACTTCTCCTCTCACTGCTTACTGCATTTGACCCCTTTGTGGTCAACTTCAACATGAACAAGCTGGCAGCCACCCTTGAAGAGGTGGTTAACATGCTTGTAGTGTTTGAAGGGACCATAAAGAAGGACAAACCCGTCCTCCTTCTGGGCTCTTCTTCCTCTGCGAAGAAGGGGCCCAGACGCAGGAGCAAGAAGCATTCTGCCCCTGCGAAGGAGGAAAAGTCCGCCAAGAAGCCAAATGCAAAGGCTTCAAAACCGAACAAGTCTGAGGATGTTTGCCACCACTGCCACAAGCCTGGGCATTGGAGGAGGAACTGCAAGGAGTACCTCGAGCAGTTGCGAACTGCGAAAGGTATGTTCTATATTGAAATAAATATGTCTCTTAATTCGACTTCTTGGGTACTTGATACCGGATGTGGATCTCATATCTGCAATGATTTGCAGGTGATGACAAGAAGCCGACGTCTTAGAGAGGGTGAGACCCACTTGAGGCTTGGAAATGGAGAAAGAGTTGCTGCAGTAGCTATAGGAGATGTTTATTTATTTCTGTCTTCTGATTTTAAGTTGTTATTGAGAAACGTTTTGTTTGTTCCCGAATTAATAAAGAACATTATTTCTGTTTCTATGCTTGATAGTGATGGATATTCTTGTATATTTGCTAATTCGATTTGCAATATTTACAAGAATGAATGTTTAATTGGAATTGGGGAACGCGAAAACGATTTATACACCTTAAAATTAAAAGACGTTCCAACTCGCGATGTCGAAGCACACACAACAACGATCAAAAGGAAACACGATAACTTAAACCCAGCACAACATTGGCACGCTAGGCTAGGTTATATTTCTCTAAGTAGGATGAACAAGTTAGTTAGGAGTGACATGTTTGATCTGTCAGACATTAACTCCCTACCGACTTATGAATCTTGTCTTAAGGGAATGATGACCAAGCAACCCTTCAAGGGCAAGGGTGAGCGTGCTCAAGGCCTATTGGATTTGATCCATACTGATGTGTGCCGCCCATTTAGTATTGGTACTAAATACGGTCACACATACTTCATCACCTTTACCGACGATTACTCTAGGTATGGGTACTTGTACTTAATGAAGCACAAGTCTGAATCCTTTGAAAGGTTCAAAGAATTCAAGGCTGAAGTAGAAAATCAATTAGGCAAAAGTATTAATGCACTTCGATCTGATCAAGGTGGTGAATACTTGAGTGCTGAATTTCAAGATTATCTGAAAGAGAATGGGATTCTCGCACAGTGGACCACTCCGGCCACACCACAGCTCAATGGTGTAGCGGAGCGTCGTAATCGGACCTTGTTGGACATGGTTCGATCTATGATGAGCTTCACTGAACTTCCTACCTCGTTTTGGGGCTATGCGCTCGAAACGGCGGTAATGTTGTTGAACAATGTCCACACCAAGGCGGTGGATAAGACTCCATATGAGATATGGATGGGCAAACCACCCAAGTACTCATACATGAGGATTTGGGATGTCCTGCTTACGTGAAGCAGACAGTGGGAGATAAGCTGGATACAAGATCCATCTTATGCTACTTCATTGGGTATCCAATGAATTCCATTGGATACTACTTCTACTATCCCAGCGAAACAAAAGTGTTTGTTTCTAGGAATGCCACCTTTATGGAAAGGGAATTTCTACTCGATAGAAAGGGCAAACTAGTAGAACTCGAAGAGGTTCGAGATCCAATCGAAGTACCAGGTGAGTCTCCCGCACCTCCAGAGCCGGTACCGAAAATGGTCGCACCTAGGAGATCCGAAAGGGTTCCTAGGGCTCCTGAGAGATATGGTTTTCCCCTTGAAGATGATCAAGGTGATCAAGTTGTTGGATCTGATCCAAGAACTTTCAAGGAGGCAATTTCCGATGCTGATTCTAATTTGTGGCTTGAAGCAATGGAGTCTGAGTTTGACTCAATGCATGCTAACCAAGTTTGGACTCTTGTTAATCCTCCCGAAGGAATTGTTCCCATTGGGTGTAAATGGGTATACAAGAGGAAACTTGGGCATGATGGTAAGGTAATGACCTACAAGGCACGACTGGTCGCGAAAGGTTACACTCACTTGGGCATGATGGTAAGGTAATGACCTACAAGGCACGACTGGTCGCGAAAGGTTACACTCAAAGGCAAGGTGTTGACTATGATGAAACCTTCTCGCCAGTCGCAATGTTCAAGTCAATTAGAATCTTGTTAGCCATAGCCGCATGGTACGACTATGAGATATGGCAAATGGATGTGAAAACTGCGTTCCTTAATGGAAACATTAAGGAAGAGATCTATATGACGCAGCCTGAGGGTTTCACATCTGTTGGAAGCGAGCATAAGGTATGCAAGCTTCAGAGATCGATCTACGGTCTCAAACAGGCATCGTGAAGTTGGAACCTGAGATTCGATGAAACAATTAAGGAATTTGGTTTCATCAAGAATCCCGAGGAGCCATGTGTATACAAGAAGATAGTTAAAAGCGCTGTGACATTTCTCGTACTTTATGTTGATTACATTCTACTCATTGGGAATGATGTAGGAATGCTGCAGTCAACTAAAGTATGGTTGTCTAGTAGATTTTCGATGAAGGACATGGGTGAAGCATCCTATATTCTTGTAATACAGATCTATCGGGATAGATCTAAACGGATGCTCGGACTCACCCAAGCTACCTACATCGATACCATACTTCAGAGGTTCTCTATGGAAGAGTCCAAGAGAGAACACCTACCTATGTGCCACGGGGTCACTCTATCTAAGTCTATGTGTCCGAAGACTGATGAGGAGATAGAGAGTATGACACGTGTGCCATATGCCTCGGCAATAGGTAGTATTATGTATGGCATGATCTCGACTAGACCGGATGTCGCATATGCTCTGAGTGTCATGAGCCGCTACCAGGCCAACCCCGGCCAATTGCTTTGGAAGGCCGTGAAGGATATTCTTAAGTACTTACGAAGGACTAAGAATATGTTCATGGTCTAAGGGGGTGGTGAACTGAAACTGGAAGGCTACACTGATTCTAGCTTCCAGTATGATGTGGATGATTCGAAGTCTACCTCTGGATTTGTATTCATGCTCAATGGTGGTGCTGTCTCTTGGAAGAGTTCCAAGCAAGACACCATCGCGGATTCAACCACTGAGGCTGAGTACATCGCAGCATCAGCTGCTGCTAAGGAGACCGTTTGGATAAGGAATTCCGTCCAAGAGTTAGGCATCATTCCTAATGGAGTTGGTCCAGTCCCGATGTACTGCGACAACACGGGTGCCGTTGCGCAAGCAAGGGAGCCTAGGTCTCACAAAGATCCAAACACATACTGAGGAAATACCACATAATCCGGGATATTGTGGCTAGAGGTGACATAGCAGTTGAGAGAGTCGCCTCTGCGGACAACGTTGCTGATCCACTTACGAAGCCCTTGCCTGGACCGTTGTTTGAAAAACATCGTGAAACAATGGGACTACGTCTGATGAGTAGTTGTCTTTAGGGCAAGTGGGAGATTGTTAGAGTAGATGCCCAACTAGCCAACTTGTGGCGTGTGGGTTTATAGACTCTTGTATAAAACAATCTTTATATGATATTCGCATTTATTTATATGGCATTCTTTACTTTCATTGTGTAGTATGATGATTAACAATTGCGTTGAGTAAAGACCTAGAATGCACTTAAGTGTTAGATGTGATAGTGGGTATGACGGCTATCATAAAACACATCTAATAGTCACTGTGTATTCTGAACATGTTCCTAGTCGATTGGGCCGTCAAAATGAGGATAAGGCCGCCCGAGCTCGAGACTAGTATCTGCGATGCGAAGTACCATGTTTCATTGGTAGGGAACATTGTGATGTTCTGAGCATGCAGATAGATAGTGACCTGGTGATCTATCGAACTACCCTCGTTCGGACTTTCCAAGTGGTTACCATTTGTCGAGTGGATAAGTCTGAGGTCTTGGTTGTACTGATTAGTCCTCACGACTCGAAACGTCATTGAGACTCTACATGATAGGCGTCTCACTTTGACTCGTTTGCCGACTCACTTGGGTCATCAGGCGGCGGGATTGGGTGAGACCCCGATGCATGTAGGAGTTGATGCATCGTTGTCGAGGTTTCACCGCTCGCAGACATGCGTGGATATCCTATGCTATCTGAGGGGATAATAGTGTATAAATCTCTGGCCAGAGTACTAGAAGTGTTTTAGGTAAATGTGTTTACCTAGTTACACTCGCGATGTCACTATTCGATCTCCAAGATGTATGCATAGCTATCGGATCTATAGCGACTCTCGATTTACCAATGGTCGTTGATCTGATCGGGATATATGGAGTGAAAGGATCGTACTGTACGCTAACCACGACCAACTGGTTCTTGCAGGCACTATCAGTGATACCTAGGGGATCATGGGGCGATGTTGCTAGACGCTCTTACCATGATCCATTGGGCAAGTCCGGAATTGTGATTTCGGAGCCACAATGGTTGTCGGCCCACGGCTAGCTGTATCCCCGAACATCTGAGGGGATAATAGTGTATAAATCTCTGGCCAGAGTACTAGAAGTGTTTTAGGTAAATGTGTTTACCTAGTTACACTCGCGATGTCACTATTCGATCTCCAAGATGTATGCATAGCTATCGGATCTATAGCGACTCTCGATTTACCAATGGTCGTTGATCTGATCGGGATATATGGAGTGAAAGGATCGTACTGTACGCTAACCATGACCAACTGGTTCTTGCAGGCACTATCAGTGATACCTAGGGGATCATGGGGCGATGTTGCTAGACGCTCTTACCATGATCCGTTGGGCAAGTCCGGAATTGTGATTCCGGAGCCGCAATGGTTGTGGGCCCACGGCTAGCTGTATCCCTGAACCATTGAGGGTCACACAAGTACTGGGTTAGAGATTCCCGCACGGATACTCAGCTCAATGTGTTGAGCATGAGAAGAGGATTTTGGGGAGTGCGACTTTCTAAAAGTCAACAGGGGTCAAATCGTGATTTCCCGCTGTTGAGGGGCAAAACGGTCATTTTGCACTGGGGTTCTGAAAAATTGTTTTTCAGATCATAGTATTCAGTTTTGGAAACTGAGTCGATCGGTCCGATCTGATCGGCGATCGGAGTTACGATGAAGTCACGGTGATGGGGATGAACTGAATGTTCATCCGTTAGACCCGGGCCCGTTGGGCCGGTCCAAGTCCATCACTAAGTCTATTTAATATAGAATTAGGCTTCATAACAAATACTGAACTACTACACAATTAACCCTAACCCTAAGCTCTAGGCACCACCCCCCTCTCCTCAAACCTCACGCCGCCGTCGCCGCCGGTGCACGCCGCCGCCGCCGCCGCCACCTCCTTCGCCGGAACTTGTTCCGGCCAACTTGACGAGGAGAATCCATCCACTCTGATCTCGTCAGGCCTTCTAGTGCAGGCTGACGAAGGAGTCTCGCATCCGGTCGTGGACCTGATTGACGTAGTCTATCGCCATCTACCGTGAAGTGCCGGTTTCCTCGAGAAACTGGTCGGATCCAGGCACGCGTTGCCAGCAAGGTAGTCATCTAAACACCCTATGAATGTCATAGCCTGTTGTTTATTGAATTGTATTGATCGTCTCCCGTCCAACTTTTGTCTTTCGCTGCCTCGCCGGGAGGCGTGATCCGGATCCGCGTGGTTCCCCAACATTCCCATGGTCTACTGCAAACTGACCAGGTCTTCTGCTTCCCTAGACAAGTTGCATGGAGTTATGAAGCCATCTGGTGATAGACCCGGATTGGGCTATGGTAGCAATGAAAGCAGCACAACAGAGACAAATTGTACCCCAAAGCTGCAAAGAAAAACTTCAAACAATGAATTTTGTAAGATCCAGTGTGGGACAGCCCGTAGAGGCACAATCTGATGAAGAAAAGATAACAGCTAGGTCTCCGATCTGGCAAGGAAGATTTTGCAGGCTGGGGTATACTGCTCCTGAGAAGTCTCAAGAAAGCTGGCTCAAGAAAATAGTAGAACACATGAGGAGTAAAACCAAATCTGGTGGTAAGAAGCAAAGCCAATTCTCGAGAACTTCTACAAAGGACAGGCTGTACAGGCCTAGATATCATAAGCCTAGATCAAATGGCAAATACTGCATATCCAACTTATTCCAGGTCACAGAACACACAAAAACCACACATATATTTTGATCCACGCACTGGTAAAGTCGTTAAGATTATCCAAGATGTTATCACCAAAATTTAAATTTTATTCTTAATAATTGTAATGGATATTTTTGTCATTTTGCTAATTCTATTTGCAATATTTACAAGAAAGAATGTTTAATTAGAATTGGGGAACGCGAAAAAAATCTATACAACTTAAAATTAAGATAAGTTCCAGCTCACGATGTGGAAACACATACAACAACAATAAAAAAGATATACGATAGTCTAAACCCCGGCACAACTTTGGCATGCTAGGCTAGGTCACATTTCCTTAAAGAGGATGAACAAGATGGTTGGGAGCGATATGTTTAATATGTCTGATATTAACTCCTTACAAACATGCGAGTCATGTCTCAAGGTAAAATGACTAAATTGCCCTTCAAGGGCAAGAATGAACGTGCTCAAAACCTATTGGATTTGATCCGTACAGATGTGTGTTGTCCACTTAACATTGGTACTAAGTCCGACCGCACCTACTTCATCACCTTTGCCGATGACTACTCTAGATAAAGATATATTTGTACTTAATGAAGAACAAGTTTGAATCCTTTGAAAGGTTCAAAGAGCTCAAGGCTGAAATAGAAAATCAACTGGGAAAAAGTATTAAAACACTTCAATCCGATTGAGGTGAAGAATACTTGAGTGCCGGATTTCAAGACTATCTTAAGGAGAATGAGATTCTCTCACAGTGGACCCTTTCGATCGCACCACAACTCAATGTTGTAGCGGAGCGTCGTAATCCAAACTTGATGGACATGGTTTGATCTATGATGAGTTTCACTGAACTTCCTACCTCGTTTGGGGCTATGTGCTCGAAACAACGGTATTGTTGTTGAAAAATTTTCACACCAAGACAGTGGATAAAACTCCATATGAGATATGGATGGGCAAGCCACCCAAGTACTTGTACTTGAGGATTTGGGGATGTCTTGCTTACATGTCAGAAAGTGGGAGATAAGCTGGATAATAGATCCATCTGATGCTACTTCATTGGGTATCCAAAGAATTCTGATACTGCTTCTACTATACCAGTGAAACAAAAGTTTTTGTTTCTAGAAATGCCACCTTTCTGGACAAGGAATTTCTACTAGGTAGAAAAGGCAAGATAGTAGAACTCGAGGAAGTTCGAGAACCAACTGAAGTACCAAGGGAATCTCCCACACCTCAAGAACCAATCCCTGATATGGACACACCTAGAGATCAGAAAGGGTTCCTAGGGCTTCTGTTAGATATGGTTTCCTCCGACGAGGATCAAAATGATCCAACTGTTGGATGTGATCCAAGAACCTTCAAGGAGGAAATTTACGATGCTGATTCTAATTTGTGGCTTAAGCAATGCGATCTGAGATAGACTCGATGAATTCGAATCAAGTTTGGACTCTTAGAAGGATCAAAATGATCCAACTGTTGGATGTGATCCAAGAACCTTCAAGGAGGAAATTTACGATGCTGATTCAATTTGTGGCTTAAGCAATGCGATCTGAGATAGACTCGATGAATTCGAATCAAGTTTGGACTCTTGTAAATCCTCCTGAAGGAAATAGTTCCTATTGGATGCAAATGGATATACAAAAAACTTGGGCCTGATGGTAAGGTACTGACCTACAAGGCTCGACTCGTTGCAAAAGGTTACACTAGCAATGTGTTGACTATGATGAAACATTTTCACCTGTCGCAATGTTCAAGTCAATTAGGATCATGATAGCCATAGCAGCATTGTACGACTATGAGATATGGAAAATGGATGTGAAGACTGTGTTTCTTAATGGAAACATTAAGGAAGAAATCTATATGCGGCAGCCTGAGGGTTTCACATCCGTTTGAAGTGAGCATAAAGTATGCAAACTTCAGAGATCGATCTACAGTCTCAAGAAAGCATTGAGAAGTTGGAACCTGAGGTTCAATGAAACGATTAAATAATTTGGTTTCATCAAAAATCCCGAGGACACATGTGTGTATAAGAAGGTAGTTAAGAATGCTGTGACATTCCTTGTACTTTATGTTGATGACATTCCACTCATAGGGAATGATGTAGGAATGCTGCAATCAACTAAAGTATGGTTGTCTGGTGATTATTGATGAAAGACATGGGTGAAGCATCCTATATCTTGGAATAGAGATCTATAGGGATAGATCGAAAAAGGATTCTCGGACTCACCCCAAGCAACCTACATCGATACCATAATTAAGAGGTTCTCTATGGAAGAGCCCAAGAGAGGAAACCTACCTATGTGCTATGAGGTCACTCTATCTAATTCTATGTGTCTGAAGTCTGATGAAGAGATAGAGAGCCTGACACGTGTGCCATATGCCTCGGCAATAGGTATATGTATGGTATGATCTCGACCAGAACGAATGTCGCATATGCTCTTAGTGTCATGAGCCGATATCAAGCCAACCCCAGCCAAATGCATTGGAAGGCTGTGAAAGATATTCTTAGGAACTTACAAAGAACTAAGAATATGTTCATGATCTATGAGGATGGTGAACTGAAATTGGAAGCCTATAAAGATTCTAGCTTTCAATGCGATGTGTATGACTCGAAGTCGACCTCTGGATTTGTATTCATGCTCAATGGTGGTGCTGTCTCTTGGAAGAGTTCCAAGAAAGACACCATCACGGATTCAACCACTGAAGCTGAGTACAGCTCAGTATCAGCTGTTGCTAAAGAGGCGGTTTCGATGAGGAATTTTTGTCCAAGAGTTGGACGTAATTCCTGAAGGATTTGATCTAGTCCCGGTGTATTGTGACAACATGGGTGTCGTTGCACAAGCAAAGGAACCTAGGTCTCACCAAAGATCCAAACACATACTAAGGAAATACCACATAATTCGGGATATTATGGCTAGAGGTGACATTGCAGTTGAAAGATTCACGTCTACAGACAAAATTACTGACCCACTTATGAAGTCCTTGCCAGGACCATTGTTTGAAAAACATCGGAAAGCAATGGGACTGCGTCTTATGAGTAGTTGGCGTTAAGTCAAGTGGGAGATTGTTAGAGTAGGTGCCCAACTAGCCAACTTGTGGCATGTGAGTTTTCTTTTGTTGACTCTATGTAAAACGACCTTTATTTACGAAATTCGCATCTTATGGCATTATTTAGTCGTGAGGACTAATCAGTACAACCAAGACCTCGGACTTATCCACTCGACAAATGGTAACCACTTGGAAAGTCCGAAGGAGGGTAGTTCGATAGATCACCAGGTCACTATCTATCTGCATGCTCAGAACATCACAATGTTCCCTACCAATGAAACATGGTACTTCGCATCGCAGATACTAGTCTCGAACTCGGGCGGCCTTATCCTCATTTTGACGGCCCAATCGACTAGGAACATGTTCAGAATACATAGCAAAGCCCTCGGACTTATCCACTCGACAAATGGTAACCACTTGGAAAGTCCGAAGGAGGGTAGTTCGATAGATCACCAGGTCACTATCTATCTGCATGCTCAGAACATCACAATGTTCCCTACCAATGAAACATGGTACTTCGCATCGCAGATACTAGTCTCGAACTCGGGCGGCCTTATCCTCATTTTGACGGCCCAATCGACTAGGAACATGTT
>KV015652.1:169903-195486 GCA_001598015.1 Dorcoceras hygrometricum
GCGACTGCTAACAGATTCGTCAAAGTGACTTGCGACTGGAATCTTCTTCTTCAATCTATTTCTCCAGCAGACTTCTCAATATATGTACCAGCTGGTTCACTTCGCTCTTTAGCGCTTGCAGCTGGTTGTCATCGTTCCAGCTGGTTTACTATGCTCCAGCTGGTTCAACTTGACCTCCGCCTGATTACGAACAGCTGATTCAACTTTGGACGTCTCCATTGCTAATCCAGCTGCCGATTCCATGAACACCAAACCAACTTCTGAATCTTTATATTGTGAACCATCGGCTGGACAGATTCTTCGACTGTTCATCATCTTCTTCGATAGCTAGAATCTGTACACTCAAGTAGAATTGTTATAAACACAATAACAGGTTTTGTGTAATTCAAAACTTAATCAGGATCTGTCAAAACAGATCCATCAGACAGCGTCGATGGATGGAGCTGCTAAAGGACTTTGATTGTGAAATCAAGTACCAGCCTGGGAAGTCGAACGTAGTGGCCGATGCTTTGAGCAGGAAGGCTAGTGAGATGCTTGCTTCGTTGTACATCTCCAAGGATCAAGAGCATCTTAATACTACTGGTTGGAGATTCTACCCGGCTGAGGATTGTGTTGTGGTTTCATCGTTCCAAGTGGAGCCGCAGATTGTTTCGACCATTCGAGCAGCTCAAAGGACTGATCCTTCCATCCATGAGTTGAAGTTGAAGGTCAGGGCTGGCGAATTGGAGGATTATTCTGTTTCTTCCGATGGTTGTTTGAGGTTTCGTGGCAGGATGGTTGTGCCTAACCTCATTGATTTAAAGGAGGAGATCCTTCGGGAAGCACACTGTAGTAGACACAGTGTTCATCATGGTGCACGGAAGATGTACCATGCGTTGAAGCCGCACTTTTGGTGGGCTGGCCTGAAGAGCGACGTGGCTGGTTTCGTTGCTCGCTGTTTGAACTGTCAGATGGTAAAGGCCGAAAGGATGAGACCTGGTGGTCTGTTGCAGAGTTTGGAAGTGCCCCAATGGAATTGGGAGCACATAGCTATGGATTTCATGACGCATCTGCCTCGTACCAGCAGAGGATGCGATGCTATTTGGGTGGTTATAGACCGACTGTCGAAGTCTGCACATTTTATTCCCTATGGGATGACTTTCTCGTTGAAGAAAATGGCAAAGCTGTACGTGGATTTCGTGGTTAGACTGCACGGTGTGCCTGTTTCGATCGTTTCCGACCGAGATCCAAGGTTTACTTCCAGGTTTTGGAAGAGTTTGCAAACAGATTTGGGTACCAGATTGGCTATGAGCACAGCATATCACCCCCAGACAGATGGCCAATCTGAGAGAACTATCAGACATTGGAGGATATGTTGCGAGCTGTTGTGTTGGATTTCGGAGGTGGCTGGCAAGACGCGTTGTCTTTGGTTGAGTTTTCGTACAATAACAGCTACCAAGTGACGATTGGCATGGCGCCGTTTGAGGCTTTGTATGGTACGAAGTGCAGATCGTCGGTATGTCGGGAAGAAGTGGGGGAGAAGCAGCTATCTGCCCCTGACTTCGTGCAGCAAATGAAGGATCGTGTGGATCTTATTCGACAGCGGATGAAAGCTGCCCAGGATCGCCAAGCCAGTTATGCGAATAAGAGGCGTCGACTCTAGAGTTTCAGTTTGGTGATCATGTTTTTCTCAAAGTTTCTCCGTTTCGTAGTGTTATGCGCTTTGGACGCAAGGGAAAGTTAGCCCCTCATTACGTCGGACCATATGAGATTGTTGAGAGGATTGGCCTTTAGCGTATCGGCTGTTGTTGCCGCCAGAGTTGTCTTCTCTTCATGACGTCTTCCATGTTTCCATGTTGAGGAAGTATGAGCCAGATCCGTCTCATGTGCTTAGAACTGACGAGGTGGAGCTAGATCAATCGGTGAGCTATCAAGAATATCCCTTGCAGATCCTAGGCAGAAAAGAGAAACAGTTGAGGAATAATACCATTCCGTTGGTAATGGTACAGTGGAGCAAACATGGCAGGGTAGAAGCTACTTGGGAGCTGGAAGAAAAGATGCAGCGCGAGTGGCCGCATCTGTTTGAGTAGCTGTTGAGCTAAATTTCCAGTAGTTTGTAGCTTTTTGTTGTATTTCTTCCCTAGTTGTTGTTAATTGTTTGCTCAGTTATCTTGAACTCTTGGCTAGTTCTGTTTTGGCTTGCTGTTGTTGAGTTATATTTCCAGATTGCTGTTCGATTTCGAGGACGAAATCCTTTTTAGTGGGGGAGAAATGTGAGACCTGGAATTGTATTAAGATTAATTTGGCTGGAATTAATCGGTTTAGAGATTTCTGGTGATTCAGATCTCTGTTTGGATGTTTTGTTTGTATTTTCGGGTCAGATTTCACATTTAGAGCAATTCTGGAAGTTTTCGTAATTTTGTTATTTTGAGGAGAAATCTGGTTTTGTTGTGGGAGCTGGTCGGTGGTAAATCCCGTCGCAACGTTTAATTGGTAGCGCGAGATCTCGATACGCCGTCGTTTTTATGAAGTCTGGTAGCGTGTTTTGTATCCATCCGTTGAATTTGTGTGTTTGTATGCAATGGCAAAACGACAGCATTTAGTTAAGTTGGAGCGACGCCGTTTTGGTTGTTGCGTCTGGTACCAGCTGTAAGGAGTTTGTTGCGTCTGGTTGAGCAGTCGAGAGCAGATGTCAACGCCCGTCAACGCTCCTGTAGCTTGCGTCTGGTTGTTTCGCGCGAGATTTAGCGTCTGGATGACGTAGGATGTGCGACGGCGTTTTGACTAGCGCTAAGGAATCCAGACGTTGGGATTGTGCGACGCCGTTTTATTAAGTTGGAACGCAGCGTTTTGATGCAACGTCTGGTACCAGCTTTTGGATTTGAGAACCAGTCGTTGGGTTGTTTTGCATCGTCTGGTTTTGTCGGTGGACTTTTTAACCAGCTTTCACGCGTGTATTTAAGGAAGACTTGGTCTTCGATTTGAGATACCAGATCCCATACTTAGCGATATTTTCCCCGATTGTGTTCTTCGCTTCGAACCCTAGAATACTGTTCACCGTAGCTTTTCTCTGGCAATTACCGTCGTTTCCGGCCATCGCTTAGCACGTTTGAGGTAGCGTTGGACTCCTCTCGAGAAACTCTTCTTTTCTATACCATTCTTGGAGGCTTTCGTTGGCGAGAGCGAGATCGTGAATTTTTTGTCTTCGGCCGTGTGTTGTGTCGTTGAGGTAGAACTTCGAATTGTTGTTGAGATCTTAGTATTAGCCTTTGTTTAAGCTTCCTGTTAGTGGTATTGTTGGATTTGATCGCTGGTGGAGTGAATGACTCCCAGCCGTGAGTTTCTATAGTTGGCCGTGACCTTCTGTGTTGAGCCTGAGATCTGTTGTGTGTAGTTAGCAGGTTGCAATCCAGATCTCTCGAGCCTGTTTTGTGGTAATTGTTGCACAGAGAGTATAAGGTACGGATTTGAGCTTGATGTAGCTTGGAATTGGCGTGAGATTTAATGTGAGGCTGCTGGGATGTTTCGGTGAACATGGCTGTGTTTGCTTGCTGAGCATTTGTGTTTATGCTAGCTGTTTTATTGATGTGCATACACGCATTGTTCATGCATTGTTTCAGATCCTCGTGTATTGTATTTTACAGCTTCGTATCTTATATATTGCTGTTGTTTCTTACCAGGATGCGAGGGCGAGCGGCAATACCGCACTCTCATCTCCCTGCTGGGATTGTTAGCCACCATGCGCCGAGTGGTTAACTACCACAGTTCATGGGCGAGGCAACGGCAGGTTGAGTTGTTTGATGCATCTGGTATTCGGGTGTAGTGTCATGGCGAGTGGCTCATTACCACACTTTGAACACACCCCATGGCCACTGATTCGTTGCATATCTTCTGGAGCTATGTTTGAGTTTCTTGGCTCCCTTGATTTGTTGTAGCCTTCAGCTGTTATCCGATGTCTCATGCATAGCATCTGCATTTTATCTTATGCTTTTCTTTAGCTATTTCAGTTGCTCTCCGTACTGGGGTTTTGACCCCATGTCCCTCTGGGGCTTGGTTGTTTTCCTTGTTTGTGTTGTTTTCAGGGAATCCATGTTTTACAGCTGGTCGTGGTTTTAACCCAGCTGGTGGTGCCCCAGGAGGTGGTTGAGTATCCCAGTAGCGTATAGCATATTTATATGTATCAGTACAGTTAGCCAGGGGATGCCCTGCGCTTTGTCGTTGTATTTTGTTGTTGGAGTCTGATACATATTGTTTTTGTTATGCTATACTGTTTTTGTTGGCTGGTAGCCCGTGTTTAGTTGTTTTTATAAATTGGGATATATTTTGAGTATCGTACTATTTTAAATTATATTGTTTTAAACCGTCAAGCCCAAAAGCAAAAATTTTACCCGCTTTTTAGTAGCTTCCGCATGTGTTTGTATGTTTTATCTCTGATATGAGCACGAGGCCTGACAAAGATGGCGAAGCTGTACATAGATTTTGTGGTACGATTGCATGGTGTGCCTGTTTCTATCGTTTCAGATCGTGATCCGAGATTTACTTCCAGGTTTTGGAAGAGTTTGCAAATATCGTTGGGCACCAGATTGGTTATGAGCACAGCGTATCATCCCCAAAAATATGGCCAATCTGAGAGAACTATCCAGATTTTAGAGGATATGTTGAGAGTTGTTGTGATGGATTTTAGTGGTAGCTGGCAAGATTCGTTGTCTTTGGTTGAGTTTTCTTACAACAACAGCTACCAGATCACGATTGGTATGGCACCATTTGAAGCTTTGTATGGCAGGAAGTGTAGATCGTGTGTGTGTTGGGAAGAAGTGGAGGAGAAGCAGCTGTCTTCTCCAGAATTTGTGCAGCCGATGAGAGATCAAGTAGATCTGATTCGCCAGCGAATGAAGGATGCACAAGATCGCCAAATTAGTTATACGAACAAGAGGCGTAGACCTTTAGAATTTCAGGTTGGTGATCTAGTTTTCCTGAAAGTTTCTCCTTTTCGCAGTGTTATGAGGTTTGATCTCAAGGGAAAATTGACTCCTCGTTATGTTGGACCATATGAGATTGTTGAGAAGATCGGAACATTGGCTTATTGGCTGTTGTTGCCGCCAGATTTGTCATCATTACATGATGTTTTCATGTGTCTATGTTGAGGAATTATGAGCCAGATCCGTCGCATGTGCTAAGGACTGACGAGGTTGAGCTGGATCGGACTTTGAGTATGTTGAATATCCCTTGTAGATCTTGGACAGAAAAGAGAAACAGCTACGGAATAAGACCATTCCTTTGGTGATGGTCCAGTGGAGCAAGCATGGTAGAGAGGAAGCTACTTGGGAGTTGGAAGAGAAAATTCAACGAGAGTGGCCACATATGTTTGAGTAGATGTTGCATTTGTTTCCAGTAGCTAGTTTTGATTGTGTTGTTTGTTCCAGTTATCTTGAACTCTTGGTTAGTAGACTCTCTTGAGTGATTAGTTTTCTGCTGTTTGTTTTGGTGCGTAGAGGGATTCTCAGTGCTGGTTTTGTGTTGAGGTTTTGGTTCAGTTCCAGATTTGTTGCTTGATTTCGAGGACGAAATCTTGTTTTAGTGGGGGAGGAATGTGAGACCCGAAAGTTTACTTATATTGATTGAGTTAATTAGTCGGGTTTGGCATAGACCAGATTTGGCTTGAACAGATTTGGGATGAGCCAGCTTTGAGCCGATATGCTTGGTGAAGCTATCGGGTCTGTATTGGTGCTTAGAACAACTCTGGGAAGTTTGTGAATTTTGCGGAGTAGCAATCAGATTTGAAGGTTGATCAGATCTGCAGGTGAAATCTGGTTATCGTAGGAAGTTGTGGGCGCGTTAGTGTTTTCTTGGCGTGTATCGGAATGGCATCGTTTTGGAAGCAACCAGATTTGAGTTCGAGCGTGTTAGTGTTTAGTAGACAAGCCGGTTTGTTGTTCCGGGTTTCAGTTATAGGGTAGACCGGTGCGGTTCAGATATTTCAGATTTGGTGGGTTTTGTGAGTCAGATCCGGGTGCTCTGGCGTGGAGGCGATGCGACGTCGTTTAGTGATTCAGACTTGGCTAGCGGGATAACGTGTCCTAGTGAGCGAGCGGTCTATGGTGCGACGTCGTTTGGATAAGTTCCAGGTCTGTTTGGGCGTAGAGTTCAGATCTGGAGTGATACTCAGATCTGAGTTGGGATCAGCTTTGGATCTTAAGTTGTTGGTGGTTGTTGTCTATCAGATCTGGGAGACTTAAGTATATATTGAGGACTTTGACTTTGGTCTCGTCGCTATCTCTTTCCGACACTTAGAAATATTCTCATGATCTTACCCAATCGCGATACCCTAGCTACTGTTCACCTTAGTTTATTTCCTTCGATTGTCGGTGGTAGACAACTCCGACGGACACAAGAGTGATAGCGTTGAAGTCCTCTTGTTAAGGCGATTCTTGTCATACCTTTTTCGCAGGCTTGGGATTAGCTGGAAGAATATCGCGAAGGAACTCTTCTGTGTAGTCTGTTAGCACAAGCGCGGATTTGATTCTGCCATTTAGGTAACTCGTTGAGTAAGTGTTAGTTCCTACTTTGTGCTTTGTTTAGAGCTGCTGGCTGAGCTAGAGAAGTAGGACCGAGCTGGTGGAGCTCGTAGTTCCCAGTTTGTAAGTTCTGTGTTTTTGTCCCTGAGCCTGTGTTGTGTTATTGGTTAACAGGTTTCAGATTTGGTTGCTCGGGACTTTTTTTGTGGTAATTATAGCTCAGAACTGAGGTACGGATGTGAGATTTTTTTACAGCGTTGGATGTGGCATGGATATATGTGTTTGCTTGCTGATCTGCTGTACTGTGTTTGCTATTTGTTGGTTGTTGTATTCTGTTGCATTTTGTTGCGTGCATACACACATTTTTCATGTTGTTGAGCTCAGATCTTGTTTATCCGTGCCTTGTTATCTTGATCTGTGTGTACCAGGATGCTTGTATTGGAGGACGAGCGGGTAACTCCCGTATACCTCATTTCCCTGTTGGGATCTGTTAGCCACTATGAGCGGAGTGGGTAGCTCCCACATCTCATGAGCTGGGAAACAGCAGATTGAGTGAATTGTTGTGCATCTGGTACCGTGTGTTGAGACGAGTGGGTAGCTCCCATATAGTCACACACCCCGTGGCCATTATCCTGCAGTGATCTATTGTCGTTGTTGAGCTGTTTCTTGAGATTCATTTGGCTCCCTACTTCGGTTGTAGCCCGGTCTCATGCATAGCATTCGCATTTTATCTGTTGCTATCCTATTTTTATTTTTCAGTTTCTCTTCGTACTGGTGTTTGACCCCATATCCCTCTGGGGCTGGTTGTCTTGTTTGTCTGTGCGTGTTTTCAGGTTACCATGGTTACACCGCTGGCCGTGGAGTTGATCCAGTTGGTAGTGTCCCAGGAGGTGGATAGTGTTGGGGATCCGGATCCGCCCCCCGGCCTGGCAGCGGAAGAACAATAGAACAGGTGCCGGGAGGCGATCAATACGAAAAACAAATAACATACTACGACATTCATAGGATGTTTTAAGCGTGTTACCTCGCTGGCACTTGTGCCTGGCTCCAACCGGTGTTTCAAGAACCCGGCTCTTCTCGGTAGATTGCGGTAGTTAACGCCAATCCGGTCCACGACCAGATCCGAGAATCCTTCGTCAGGCTGCACTAGAAGCCCTGACGAGATCAGCACGAACGAATACTCCTCGAAAAACTAAGCCGGAACGTTTTCCGGCGAAGTTGGCGGCGGCGGCGGGCGGCGCACGGCGGCGGCGTGAGTGGAGAGGGGAGGGAGGCGGCGTGCACTTAGAGTCTAGGGTTATGAATATTGTGTTATGAGTTGTAGTCATTAAGTCTAATAATCACAATTATATAGACACAGCGACTATTAGATGTGTTTCATGATAGCCGTCATACCCACTATCACACCTAACATACGCTTTAGTGTATTCTAGGTCTTTACTCAACGCAATTGTAAATCATTACACACATAATGAAAGTAAAGAATGCCATATAAGAAAATGCGAATATCATATATAAAGATCGTTTCTACAAGAGTCTATAAAACCCACACGCCACAAGTTGGCTAGTTGGGCATCTACTCTAACAGATAGAGTGTCTCAGTTATATTTATTATGATTTTAAATTGGGAGTCACTCTATGTTTGTATGTTAGCTGCGTTGTATTTGGTTTTCGAGCATTGTAAAACCTTTATTTTGAATAACATTGTATTTTAAATTATGTTTTCAAAGTCAGGCCATAAAACGAAAATTTAGCCACTATTTTATTGCTTCCGCTATTGTTTTGCGTTGTTTATCTCTGAGTTAAGCACGAGGCCTGACATCTTTACTCAGCTGGGCTCCGATCTGATCGCTGTGCTGAACTGCTCTAACTGGTTCAAAGCTGATCTGGTCTCTAATCTGTACTGTTCCAGATTGTAATCTTTGTTCACTTTTCTTCTCTGATTAGTTCGGTACGTAGGATTGTTGTACTGAACATATTATGCTCCGAGTTGGTCTCTCAGCTGAGCTATCATACTTCTCGCTCTGAGCTGGTTTCTCAACTGATCCAATACAAAGTCAGCTCTACATGTTTTGTTTTGGATATTCTCTGCTCTTCTAAACTGATTTAATCTGTTTATGTCCTTCCGAGCTGGTTTGACCTTAACCAGCTTAGCTAAATTCCTGAGCTGGTTTGTCCTTAACCAGCTTAACTCTAGAATTCATGAGCTGATTTGTCTTTAACCAGCTTAGCTCCGATCCGATTTGAGTAATCAACGCAGTAAGCTTCGTCTAGATATGTCGATTAATCTCTGAGCTGATTTATTAATCTTTTTTTGTCTTCAACAAAACTAAAATTCTCCAACATTATGTAATTTCGTTTTATAAGAGATTGACGTTTTTAAAATCAAGTTTTTTATTGTATGACGATTGCTTTAGCGTTTTTTCAATCAAAGTTTTAATCATATATAGATGAGATTTTAATATTATGTATTGGAATCAAGTGTTTATCACTAAGCCAAAAGCTATAGCTGTTAGTGAAAGTGTAACTTTATTCCTTACAATGTGGCAGCACAGAGTGCACCTATTGTGTGTGTTAGGGTTGGGTTGTTAGACACATGAGTCAAAGGAGATGCGTGTCTAACTGGTTAGAGTTGTTGGTTTTTTATTCGAATCAAATCGGATTGGATCCGTCATCTTACACAAAAAATAATTGATCGGGTTCAAATTGATAACCGATTGATCCTAACATTATGTTATCAAAATAAAATATTATTAGTAATCATATTATTAAGTTTTATAATTTCAATTAACTTATTTTGTTAAAAAACTAAATAAGAGTTACAAATAAAATCAGATTAATCGGGTTTGGATTGAACTAGTTTTTATTACTATATTATTCTGAACTCACACAGCCTACTCGAATTAACCCTTAAAATTTATACACTCTTTTGTGAAGTTCAAATTAATTAATTACATTTTTCTGAGCATTTTGCATTATATCGAAATAATGCATTATTTTTGTCGTTTTAAAGTGATCGAGGAGCAGGATATTTTTGGCACAAGTGTTGGTGATTGGGCAGGCACCAACATTCTTTTCTCACAGACTAAAAGGTAGCCTTTCAATTAATCCAATTTTATAGACTGGATGTCCGTCCGCCGTTGTAGTTCACCAGATATCAAGATTCTAAGTATATAATGATGTCTCAAACTCGAAATCCAATCATAACGATCTATTTTTTGATTGGGATGCTTTTCAACAATTGGGGATCTTAATTCGCAATACTTAATTTAGAGAAGCAAAATTATATTTTCATATTTATAATACAAGAAAGAAATATTAATTAAAAAAAGGCGGAAATATCTACCACAAGTCTTCAATAAAGTTCATTAACTAGTCAAAATGACAAATTAACTTTCAATCATTATTAAGTTTATTATTTAAATTGGTGGCGAGATTACAGCCCCAACTTTTGAACATAAAAAAATATGTAAAAGTAATATGGTAATGTGAAAATAAACATGGAGAACACGAAACCTTTTACATATCTAAAGAAATACCAAAAACCTAAAGAAAAGTATTTGTCTTTCCAACTAAAGAGCGAAATGATTGCCTGTCGAGATTGTAAGATGGCACATAAAAGTTTATGAAATGAGGCTACTTTTTTCAAATTATTAAACAAAGATAAAGACACCTTTAATTGTTAAAGGGTTCCAATAATCAAACCACTCTTCCAATTTCAATTTAGATTATTATTTTATTATGATTGAGAGCTACCCGACTTCGCTACACTAATTATCCTTGTAACAAGAAAGGATAAATAATAATATAAATTTTATATAACCGTATTTTTCCTGGCCGACGATCTACGGTGGTTCAAGAAGGGGTGTCGCGTGAGCTCTCACACAGCTCAGACACCGATCCTAGGAACTAAGATCAACATTACGTGTATTTAAAAAAAATTTGGTTTGAAAACCAGCACGCAATAGGGAAATCGGATTGCGTACAATCTGGTTACTAAAATCTTGAGCTGCATTAGCTCGGTATTTGAAAGGTTTGTGCACTGAGAGATAGATCAGGTAAAATATAAAATCTTGCGGAACAACCTGAACTATCCTCTGAAAATCGAAAGCTATTTTAACAAGTTTTAAACACAGTTTAAAGTATGTAAAGCTTGAATTAAGTTGTAAAGAAAGTAATATGCTGCAATTTTTTTATGAAAATTCGGAGCTAAATCTCCTACATCTCCCTTTCTTCCGCACTTGAAGGATCCACTAGAAGATTTGATTACAACAGCTACTGCTGCAACCCGATCCGACAACCCGCAAGCTGCAAGAACTCCTAGCCACCAATGCACATCAGCTCGCAGTTCTTTAACGTCTCAGTGAGATAGACTACAATGAACTTGTTTAACGTCTATGTTCAAAGACTGACGGGAAGTCGTTTTTGTTTTTGATTCACTCAGCTAATCTAATCGGCTCTCTCTCAAATATGTGAGTGAATCGTGTGAGAATTTACAGTATAAGCTCACTCTCAAATGTATTCTCACACACTGGGAAGCGCTTTTCTCTAAGCTGGTATCGTGATGTCTTCCCACGGTTGTGCTGTCGAACAAGATATCTCTTTTGAAGCTTACGGCCTGTACACCAGCTCACACCTGGGTACACGACCAGCTTGCACACCAGTGTCACCTGAGTGTGCAAACCTTTGACTAAGCACTGCTCTCTATGTATTGCACCCTATTTTGTTTTCGCTCTGCTCTTGTGCATACACATCACCCTCTAACTTCTGTCAGCTTCTGCTCTTGATATAAAGCCTCTTGTGCAAATCTATCCATTGAACAATAAGGTGTAGCCATTGTAAAGGCTTCTAACAAAGTTGTACCTTGTGTCCTTTAGCAATAAATGCGTTGAAGACTTTATTGACTTTGAGCTTTCTTCATTTCTGCGCTGCAGCCTTCGCTAAAGCTTGTACCTGATGTGGACAAGTGAAGCAAATCAGTTTGAACAATATAATCTCCATAATGCTTATGTTCAAACTGTTTTGTTCATCTGAGCTGGTTTGTCCAAATCTGGTCTCTCAGCTGGTTTCATTTATCTGTTCTGCTCTTGAACCGCTTCTGCTCTGTTTCTGCTCTTCTCTAAGCTGCTCCGAGCTGATCTGATCTTATTCTCTTCACAGCTGCTCTTATTCTGTTCTTTCCTGCTTTTGTCTGGTCTTGTACACTGTAAGCTCTAAGCTTATTTACCAACTGGTTTCCTCCTTTGATTTGTCGTTGAGAAGTCCTCTACGATACCTTTGGTATATAACAGCATGTGATCCTTTACACTGGATAGATCTTGCACCAGTGATTATATCCCTTCCTTTTTGGACCACATCTCTTCTGATTCAGCTTTCACTGGATCTCTTATATGCACTTGATCACTGATCCGAGCTGTTCTTCTCCTGAGCTAATTTTCCTTTGTTGTACCAGCTTGGACGTCCCCTCACTGTTCCAACTTCGATGTCTTCTGCCGCACCAGCTTGGGCGTCTTACTGTTCCAACTTTGACATCTTCTTATCATCTTGCAGCTCTCTTCTAATCTGTAACAGCTTGGTCCTATGGACACTATCGAGTCACCCTGCTCTTGGATTTTCTTCTTATTCGACAGAGTTTACCTCGAGCTCGTCAAACTTCTCACAGATTCTTCCTCATCTCCATCTTCATCTTCATCTTCCACAATAAACCCATCTATCTTAAGCATCCAACTTGACCTAGCTCCCTGATCTGGTTTTCTTCAATCCGAGTTGGTTTGTCCTTAACCAGCTTGGACATATTCTACGCTGCTCTGGAGGACTGCACGTTTATCCAAGACAATTAGTAAAATATTATCAGGTTTTGTGTTAATCAAAATTAAGATTCTGATCCGTAAACACAGATCCAACAATCTACCAGGTCGGGAGATCTGTACTCGTCAACTAAGCAGGAGCTAGCAAAAGCGGGTATACTACTTTGATGATCTGCAACGACAAACACTAGTTAGAGAGTGCCGGAAGGATTTCCGACAAGCCCCTCTGATACTTAAGGTGGGCGAGAGGTCTGGTAGAGAGTAAGAAATATAGTAAATTTAAAAGCTTCAGAGTTTTTTTTTTTTTGAATGACCATAAAGCGAAGCATACCTGGGTATTGATAGGGGGTTTGGCAGCTGTTGCAAGCATGTTACTCAGCTGATGATGCGCTTGAGCTGGTCTTACGGCTGATGTTACTCTGAGTTGACCATTTCTTTCGGTGAGATTATCGTCCTGATTGCTCGAGATTTAGACCTATGCAATGCACATGCGAGACGTACTATCATAGGTGTAACTGTCACGTTTTAGAGTACCAGATCGTGGGATACTATAAAGACGCTATATCGGGCATCTTACGCCGATCTCCCGACGTACTATACCACAAAAACGTGGAGTCTTTGGTCCTCGAATCCCGAGGTGCAATGATGATTCCTAGGACCACTTACACCGATCTTTTGACGTACTGCATCCAAAAACGTGGAGTGATCGGTTCTTGTGACGAGGTATCAAAAAATTATGCAAGAAAAGAAAAGATATGCAGCCAAAAGGAAATGCATTTACCAAAACTAGCTCGGCTCAAAACTAGCATCCGGCACAAAGGACGGCCTTTTTATTTGTTTATTGTAAATAAATAAAATGTTTAACAAAGTAACGTAAATAGAAACGGTTTACTAAATTACCGTAACACGCCTTCTTGATCGGCGTGACTTCATTTTGTATTTGAAGTCACGCCCTCAGCCTTGGCGTGTCTTCAATTTTTTTTTTTCGTAAGCAAGTCACGCCCTCGGCGCAGGCGTGACTTGCTTAATTTTTTTTAAAAAAAAATGAAGTCACGCCCATGGCAGCGGCGTGACTTCGATATAATTTTTTTTTTAAAAGAGTTCACGCCCTCATGCAGGGCGTGACAAACTTTTCAGAAAAGTGATCACGCCCTGCACAAGGGCGTGATATGTCTTCGTCGCTTCCGCAATCCTCTCCTATAAATAGCATCGTTTTGTTACATTCGAATCACCTCTAAATCCCTCTCTAAATCCGTTAACATATAATCTTTTCAATTCCCGTAAAATATTCTCTTATAATAATTTTCTTCCATTTTGAACCAGTTCGAGACGTTTTCTTCAACAAATATACGGATCGATATTCATATATCTCGCAGTCGTCGTCGTGATTTCGATTAAAAGGTACATATTTTTTATAGTGTTTATATTAAACAATTAACATTATTATTATTGTTCTGATTATTATTATTAGTATTATATTAATGTTATTAGTATTTTTATTATTATTATTGAATTTTGTATACAACATGTCTAAGAGAGTCCTTTTATAGAACGGCTTAAATATGGCTTGTCCCTGCCGATCTTCCTGAAGGGACGTTGCTTTGTCTAAGGATGTTGGTTTTTAAGTGGGCCTTAGCCCCTCCAACTACCTGGAAGCACTCTTAGAGAATGTTAGTCCATAATTTTTAAAATGCATTTGAAATATTATTAAGATATTATTAAATTATCTATTACAAATTTTATCTAACAAATCATTATTTTATAATCAGTATTATTCATGAAATCATTATTTTATTTAACGTAAGAATTTATTTAATTAATAAATAATCTTTTAATTAATGAATTTTAAAATCATTATTTTATGTGCCCTAATATTTTTGTTTTTTAACTATTGATTTTTATTTAACAAATTATTATTTTGTTAAATATATGATGTCAGTAAAAGTATTATTTGGTTAACAATAAAATTTTTAACTAATGATTTTTATTCATATAATCATTATTTTATGTAATGTAGGATGTAAATAAAAGCAATATGTATTTAACAAATCATTATTTTATGTTATATATGATGTTAGGGCATAAATTTTAATATGGAATTTAATATGTTATGAAAATATTATTATCAATATTAATTCTGATTACCTTTTTAAAATTTGTGTAGGAATGGATAGTGTCGCGTTGCTTTTATACATCGGAGGTAATAGTATTATAGAACATAATACGGTGCAATACAGTACTAATGCGACCAAAGCAACCCGTGTTTCACGATCTATCAGTTTTCGTGAATTGAAGGAAAAGGTGTACAGCTTGCTAAATATTGACAGTTCAAAATTTACTTTGAAGCTCTCATCCAAATATTCCTTCAATGACAAGTCAAGGTATGTCGAGACCCATCTTCAAATTGATGATGACAACAATTTACAATTTATGTTGGATATTAGTAACGAAATGCAGTGTATTGAATTGTTTATCGAAATCGAACCTATTGAACGACATGTCGATGTTGATGATCCTGAATCATATATTCCACGTATAACTCAAGGATTGAATGCACTGGGATTCAATTCACTTGGATATAATGAGGATGCCAGTACATCAGCGTTTGCTTGGCATGGAGCAACAAATCAAAATCGTTATACTTCAGACCACGATATTGGGGACTGGGATCAGTATGTCAGACCGACCTTAGAAGAAAATGTTTCATGGCCATTTTCTAGTGCGAGACAATGGAGCTTTGTTGACGACCCACTTGATATTTCACGGAACGCACATATCGGCTCATCGGTTGGCGCAATTCCACGTGATATTGACTTAGATCGTTCGAACCCACATGTAGACCATGAGGACCACGGACTACATGAGTTGTCGTCAGATATTCATCGTGACGACACTGATATATCTACTGAGCCTGATCTGTCCGTCAGTGACACGGATGAAGATGATGGTGGAGATGCCAACGACAGATTTGAAGACATTGGTCCATCTCATGTTAATCGCAGTGATCGTATGCATTCACCACATCATGCAGCCCCACCAGTCCATGAATGTCTTGATACCGATGTGAAATACCGCCGAATATACCCTCCATGAATGAATCTTGATAGGTCGTGTAAGCAGGTGGAGTCTGAAAGTCGCTTTGCTGATGTGCAGTTCTTTGATCCTCTTGATCATTTCCCCCAGATCCCTGGCTAAAATCAAAAAACGAGGAAGATAGAGGACTCGAAAAAACATACGACGGGCCTACATCCCGAAACGTAGGGCCTACATCTGCACCTGTACCAAAAACATGATAATTGATTAGAACTACAAAAAATATCAACTCATGAATAATTGACAAACTCAAAGTCATCTTTACACATACCACTAGAGGTTTGATGCGAAACGGAAGTCAGAGGCGTTTGTGAGGTACTTTGCCTCCAGTCCGGGGTGTCAAAAGATTGCAAATCATCACCTATACGACGATTATCACCTCTTCCTTGTCGCCGTCTAGTTGAAGTCCTTGCTTGATGTTGCTGCTGCTGTGGTGTCTTTAGTGTCAACTCGTGAAGAAATGCAGCAGTGGCAATTGACTTCGTTAGTGCCTCAACTAGATCTTCGCGCGATAGATCCTCAATAGCTACACCCTTACAAATATTTGCAATAGTTGATGTCCCGTCCCTCTGTAATAAAATAATTAGAATATATAGATAATCCAATTTTTTTAAAAACAAAGGGATAAAAAAATAACTTACCACAACACGCCTGAAATAAGCATCACCAGGTTGATAACCAGAATCAACTTGGACAGGATCAATGGGAGATACGAAACGTCGAGTAATCAAGTCATACCATCGAGCGTACTCATCTGTCATGCAAAAATTGACTGCATACTCGGTTTCCACAACAAGATTATGGCGATCGGCCCATGCATCCACAAACACCCTATGATGGTTGGCCCAGTCAAAATTTGGACGCCCACGTCGCGAGACCTCATGCAGCTTATCACCATCGAGCGCCGGTCCTGGAATATGTTGCAACATGGCAAATTGTCGAAGAACTCGGTTCGGACGATGCCACTCAACTATGTGGAAACATATAAGTGGACACACCGATCGCCATAGCATGGGATTTCTACATTCTATAGGTAATGATGAAATATCTGGAGCTCCCAGGTCGTAGATAACCCAATTAAACTGTATGCACATTACAAATCATATTCATTACAGGTAGGCACTAAATGTCGCGAATTTCAAATTCATAATGTAATTTTATCATGTAAATACCTGACTATCTCCCATTCTGTCGAGTACATCGCGAATAATTCGCACGCTATGTGTAGGTGTATGAGTCCAACAATAAGCATGCTTCCACCTACATGTATATTACGTATGTTATGCATATAAATAAAAATTACAAATCTACAGTTAAAATTATCACCTGGCACCATATGGTGGAATAGGAAGAACGTTGTCTGAATAATTTGGATTTTCATGGGGTGCTATAAGATTATACCCCAGTCGATCAGGACAAAGCGGGGTCATCCGAGACCAGGCCCAAATCTGAAAAACAACTAAATGTAAAACAATTTTAAATAAATTAGACTTGAACACGAATGACAAAATAAAATACCTGTAAGATATACAAGGGGCCTGCTATTTCATGTTTCCCTTGCATGCATGCTCCGCACAACTCACGATAAAGAAATGCTAGCACCGCACTTGCCCAACTATAACTACGGACCCTGCTTATTTCTCGTAGAAAGGGTAAGTACAACATTTTCACTACACACCCTTCGGAATCTGGTAGCATGCAACCACCAATTATCATCAAAGCTACACAACGTGTGTATTGTTGCACTTGCACTTCAGGGCTATAGTCATTTATCATGGTTTGCATGCAATGTGCGTGCAAAGAAGTCAACTTAATAGTATTCGATCTAAAATCAGACTCCACTGGCATAAAGCCTAACCAATCAAAACAAATACGCTGCCATACACCAAACTTCTGAGACACATCAGTACCGATAATGGGCTCACCATCAACATTAAGCCCCCAAATCAATGCAACATCTTGCAATGTGATCGTGGTCTCACCACATCTAAGGTGGAAAGTATGAGTCTCGCGACGCCACCGTTCAACCAGAGCAGTAATCAAGTGATTGTCATAAATACAATCACCGCAACACAAGATACCGTAAAAACCCATCTCGTTCAGACATGACCGAACACGACGATGAAGCACACCAGATTTCCATAGATCCCATATCAAATTATCTGAACGACGAACTCTTAAAGTATGGTCCAAGTTATCGAATTGAATGACATTTGAAATATGTGATTCTTGAAGGTAAAGGACGCTACGCTCTACAGGTCCTGCTTCTACCGACATCCTATATTATATAAAATAATGATCATTAAATAAAAATAATTATTTAAATACAAATAATATTTTGGAACAAATTTTTTCTTCTGATTACATTGCTTATATTACATAAAATAATGATTTTATAAATGAAATAATTAGTTAAAAAAATTCTTTTTTAAATAAATATTATTTCTAATAACATCACATATTACTTAAAATAATGATTTAAATAAAAAACATTAATAAAATAAAAATGATTTGTTCAACAAGATTTTCATCTAATCACATCCTATATTATATAAAATAAGTTAAATAAAATTCAAGTTAACAAAAATGACTAACATATTAATATCAACAATAATAACAACACTAATGTCAACAATAATAACAGTAACATAATACTGCTAATAATAACAAACAGAACAATATTGTCAATAATACTAATAACGATAACTGTTTAACTTAAATAATATGAACGGTACGTACCTCAATTGTAGAATAAGAATTCTACGTACCTAAATGGAGTTCTAATTTTTCTTTTACGCACCTTAAAGAGAAGTTTCGCACAAAAAAAATCTACAAAACACGAAACATCATATTTGTAAGATTATATAATAAATCAAATATTAATAACAATACGTATACATCGGGGGAGCTCATCTCAACAACGCCATCCGTAGATCTAATGCACGTAAAGTTGGAATATTGATATATTCAATAATAACTGTTATCGTTTGATAATCATTTGTATTAATTGCATATACATTGTTTTCACTTATTTTGCAGGTACTTTGAAAGACAGAGAACGAACTAGCGAAGATCCCAGTGACGAACAACTGTGAAGTTATCATTACAAAGTTGTTAATATGTTGTATTTTGAATTGGTTGTATTTATAATAACACCAAAGTTAAATATCATTTGTATAAATATTAAGTTTTGTGTTATTAATGTATTACAAATTATGTCCCAAAAATTATATTTATGAGAAAGCAATGTTTGTAGAAATCATTCTTATCATTCAAAGTTATAAAAAAAAATATCAAATATCATTCAATGTTATATAAAAAAATATCAAATATCATTCAAAGTTATACAAAAATAAATATCAAATATAATCATCCCCGACCAAAACGATGACCTAAACGATGACCAGTACCACAATCAGGTGCACGTGGCACACGTCTGCTCCTACGTATGATGTTTGGTGCCTGATAATCATCCTCATCCTCGCGTTCTACTACGTACTCCGGGGGAACCTGGCTAGCTGACGCTGCGGTTGAATCGGGGAGAGAGTATCCAATGTATGGGACTGGTGACGTATCAAAAGTCTGATGTTCTCCCCCGTACTGATGTGAAATACCGCCGAATATACCCTCGATGAATGAATCTTGATAGGTCGTGTAAGCAGGTGGAGTCTGAAAGTCGCTTTGCTGATGTTCAGTTCTTTGATCCTCTTGATCATTTCCCCCAGATCCCTGGCTAAAATCAAAAAACGAGGAAGATAGAGGACTCGAAAAAACATACGACGGGCCCACATCCCGAAACGTAGGGCCTACATCTGCACCTGTACCACAAACATGATAATTGATTAGAACTACAAAAAATATCAACTCATGAATAATTGACAAACTCAAAGTCATCTTTACACATACCACTAGAGGTTTGATGCGAAACGGAAGTCAGAGGCGTTTGTGAGGTACTTTGCCTCCAGTCCGGGGTGTCAAAAGATTGCAAATCATCACCTATACGACGATTATCACCTCTTCCTTGTCGCCGTCTAGTTGAAGTCCTTGCTTGATGTTGCTGCTGCTGTGGTGTCTTTAGTGTCAACTCGTGAAGAAATGCAGCAGTGGCAATTGACTTCGTTAGTGCCTCAACTAGATCTTCGCGCGATAGATCCTTAATAGCTACACCCTTACAAATATTTGCAATAGTTGATGTCCCGTCCCTCTGTAATAAAATAATTAGAATATATAGATAATCCAATTTTTTTAAAAACAAAGGGATAAAAAAATAACTTACCACAACACGCCTGAAATAAGCATCACCAGGTTGATAACCAGAATCAACTTGGACAGGATCAATGGGAGATACGAAACGTCGAGTAATCAAGTCATACCATCGAGCGTACTCATCTGTCATGCAAAAATTGACTGCATACTCGGTTTCCACAACAAGATTATGGCGATCGGCCCATGCATCCACAAACGCCCTATGATGGTTGGCCCAGTCAAAATTTGGACGCCCACGTCGCGAGACCTCATGCAGCTTATCACCATCGAGCGCCGGTCCTGGAATATGTTGCAACATGGCAAATTGTCGAAGAACTCGGTTCGGACGATGCCACTCAACTATGTGGAAACATATAAGTGGACACACCGATCGCCATAGCATGGGATTTCTACATTCTATAGGTAATGATGAAATATCTGGAGCTCCCAGGTCGTAGATAACCCAATTAAACTGTATGCACATTACAAATCATATTCATTACAAGTGGGCACTAAATGCAGCGCATTTCAAATTTATAATGTAATTTTTATCATGTAAATACCTGACTATCTCCCATTCTGTCGAGTACATCGCAAATAATTCGCACGCTATGTGTAGGTGTATGAGTCCAACAATAAGCATGCTTCCACCTACATGTATATTACGTATGTTATGCATATAAATGTATATTACGTATGTTATGCATATAAATAAAAATTACATATCTATAGTTAAAATTATCATCTGGCACCATATGGTGGAATAGGAAGAACGTTGTCTGAATAATTTGGATTTTCATGGGCTGCTATAAGATTATACCCCAGTCGATCAGGACAAAGCGGGGTCATCCGAGACCAGGCCCAAATCTGCAAAACAACTAAATGTAATACAAATTTAAATAAATTAGACTTCAACACGAATGACAGAATAAAATACCTGTAAGATATATAAGGGTCCTGCTATTTCATGTTTCCCTTGCATACATGCTCCGCACAACTCATGATAGAGAAATGCTAGCACCGCACTTGCCCAACTATAACTACGGACCCTGCTTATATCTCGTAAAAAGGGTAAGTACAACATTTTCACTACACAACCTTCAGAATCCGGTAGCATGCAACCATCGATTATCATCAAAGCTACACAACGTGTGTATTGTTGCACTTGCACTTCAGGGCTATAGTCATTTATCATGGTTTGCATGCAATGTGCGTGCAAAGTAGTCAACTTAATAGTATTCGATCTAAAATCAGACTCCACTGGCACAAAGCCTAACCAATCATAACAAATACGCTGCCACACACCAAACTTCTAAGACACATCAGTACCGATAATGGGCTCACCATCAACATAAATATGTGATTCTTGAAGGTAAAGGACGCTACGCTCTACAGGTCCTGCTTCTACTGACATCCTATATTATATAAAATAATGATCATTAAATAAAAATAATTATTTAAATACAAATAATATTTTGGAACAAATTTTTTCTTCTGATTACATTGCTTTTATTACATAAAATAATGATTTTATAAATGAAATAATTAGTTAAAAAAATTCTTTTTTAAATAAATATTATTTCTAATAACATCACATATTACTTAAAATAATGATTTAAATAAAAAACATTAATAAAATAAAAATGATTTGTTCAATAAGATTTTCATCTAATCACATCCTATATTATATAAAATAAGTTAAATAAAATTCAAGTTAACAAAAATGACTAACATATTAATATCAACAATAATAACAACAGCACTAATGTCAACAATAATAAGAGTAATATAATACTGCTAATAATAACAAACATAAAAAAAATTAACAATAATACTAATAACGATAATTGTTTAACTTAAATAATATGAACGGTACGTACCTCAATTGTAGAATAAGAATTCTACGTACCTAAATGAAGTTCTAATTTTTCTTTTACGCACCTTGAAGAGAAGTTTCGCACAAAAACAATCTACAAAATACGAAACATCATATTTGTAAGATTATATAATAAATCAAATATTAATAACAATAGAAATATAATATATACCTTCTTTTCAGAGACAAGAGCTTCTTTTAATATATCACGAGCTAATTGCTATGTAGTCAAGATAAATGTAAGTTATAAAAAAATAGTTTAGAGAATTCGAAAGATTTTGTGAAAGATTGGAGTGAAGGAGAGATTGGAGTGAAGAGAACTTTCGTTGCATTTGAAATCGACGAGGTCACTCCATTTATAGGCGACGAGGCAGCAAACGGACAACGCATATCACGCCCTCGTGCAGGGCGTGATTCACTTTCTGAAAAGCAAGTCACGCCTACTGCCAGGGCGTGACTTGCTTTTTATTAAAAAAAAAGTTACGCAAGTCACACCCACTAGCAGGGCGTGACTTGCTTTTTTTTAAAAAAATTAAATGCAAGTCACGCCGTTGTAACCGGCGTGACTTGCTTGTTTTTTAAAAAAACAAAATCGTATCCGTCCATATCACGCCCTCGCGGAGGGCGTGATACATTAGTTTAACAACTCTTCGTCACGTTATTTTGCGCAAAAAATTTTTTTTTTGCCACATTTAGTTAAAAAGCCCCACAAAGGACCTATTCATCTCTCTTTGGATCGATCTTTTTAAAATAAACAATAAAACAGGAAAATTACATTTTTGTGCATACAATGTATTTGGTACAGTTTTCATTTTTACTCTTGTTATAGATCAGATCATTCATGGTCTAATCACAACTCTCATTTTTTTTATTTCAGATTTTTTTTTCACTGTAAAATAGACAAAATACAAGTTAGTGTGTTTTTCTCGAGAAAGAAATACATCTTTATAGTCGATGGTCAAAGTTTGAGGCATCATATATATATGATAGAGTTGGGATCAAGCAAGCACGTCAAAAATATATAATTGGTAATTCTCGAACGAAAATATTAAATTGCAAAGATTGTGAAGAATAAATTTATGTATTTCCTTCGTATATAATTTCAATTTTGTTCCAAAGACTAGTCAAACTTGTCCCATCCGTATAAACCTCAGTTTCAAGTTTTTTTAAAATTAAATTCCTCCTATGTTTTTTAGCAATATATCTGTTTTTGCATTACAAGAAAATCTTTTAAGGCATACCATCCATGCCAAATAAAAATAAACATATAACGTTGACTCCCAAATAAAACTCTTACAATTCAACGCTTATAAAATATTTAGAAATATGTTATTGTAAGAGATACATCCAGTATATGATGTTGTATATTGATAAATGCATCACTCTATCGTAGGATTTTGCAATTACATCACGAGATCTTCATATTCAATGTATCTGGAAATTTTGAAAAATGTATTTTGTATTGAAATTTTTGTGATATACAAATTGATGTACATAACTCTTAGCAATAATATTGACAGTCGTTGAATTATGTTAATGATGTCTATCCATTAGAAATAATTATTATATGTAACATAAAATATATCAGGATGTGTGTGGATTATATTTTAATAATTAATATGCGTAAATAAAATAATATCAAGATATATACTTGTGGAGTCCTATATTAAATACATTTGTAGACATTTATAATATATCAAACGAAAGGCCGACAAAAAGAAATTCAGAAACGAAATACGTTGATAATAGAGTCTTTGACCTACAAAAATGAAAAGACTCGAATTTTTTTTTTAATAAAAAGAAAAATTCGCAAATGATCAGCCAATTTCTTGCACTAAATGTCATCTTCGATTAAATTCATTGTACTTATAATAAATTTGAGCATAAATTTTTGCATTCGCCTCTCCTTTTTCTTTTTGAAACTTATAATTAAATACGAAATTGTAAATGGATAGTTGACGAACGGTCATATTACCAAGTCCCTTTCTTTTATATTCCCCAACTTCAGCTACAAAATACGAATTAAGCTACTCGATGCTTTATGATAGTTGTGTCTACATTATCTGTTCGAATCTCAAACCAAATAGTACTCCATCTATAAGCATCAAATATATAGACTTGCTTGAGATTGATTTGCCCCAGTATTTGAAAAAAAATTGAAAAATAATAATAATATGTAGAATAGAAATAAAATCTCTAAATATAAAAACTTATACATATATTTGGCACAAACAAAAATGGAAAGTGAGAGTTATGTTGAGATACAGGGAGTATTAATAAGAGGGAGAATATTAAAGTTTATCATCGGAAAATAGTATATTATGGAAAATAATAATTAGTTTAATTTTGAATCTAGATTTCTATTTTAGTTCAATATTAAATTTAAATTGCGGGAAATCAATAAAGAAACATGATACGAAAACCCCAAAAAATCTTGAGTGTGCTATACTGTTAGGTCCAGAAATGGACATAATTTTAATTTGATAAAACAAAACTTGTTTTTTAAACATATTTACTGTTAGAACAATATTTATAAGTTTTGGTGATAACAAAAATAAGACAAGATGCTATTGGACAATCGGTTGTCGCAGGAGTTTATCTTTCTACAATAGCAAAGTCAGCAGTTGGAGTATTCGTGAGATTTCAGCAGATGGTATGCGATCAGCAGTTGAACCGTTTGAATAGTTCAGCAGATAGATTCTTCAAAAGCAATCAGCAGATGTTGTTGTCTCGACCAGCGAGTACAGTTTTGTGTTTCAGCGTGTTTTGCTAAGGACTGCTAAATGACAGCACTTTGATAAGTTAGAACGACGTCGTTAGAATGCACAGTTTCGTATCAGCAGATGAAGTGTTCAGCGGATACTGTGTTGAAGAAGTTCAGCAGTTGGTTAAGTCTATTTGTTGGAGATTGCGATACGACAGCGTTTGATTTAGTTGGAACGACAGCGTATTGGCTTGAACATTTCAGCAGAAGCGTTCCTTAGAGATTTCAGCAGATGTATTGTTTCAGCAGTTGGCTACATGTTGTTATCCAGCAGATGCTTTACGAAGATAGCAAAACTGCGTCACTTAAATAAGTTGACACGACATCGTTTTATTGCTAAAGGAATCAGCAGATGGAAAAACGCATATGCATATCAGCAGATGAATTCTTCCAAGCGTTTTTCCAGTCGAAGTTATTGACAACGACGATGAAGATAGTGCTGGTTTTCAAAGTAATTTCAGGCGCAAGCTCTAAGTGTTTTGAAATACGATCGTTTGCTCATAAGGAAAAGATTTGTTGGATCGTACAGCTGCCTGGAATGAAGGAAACAAGTTAGGTACTATTTTGGGTGAATAGTACAGTGTACATAGGCCGTTTTTCCATGCTTACACAAAAATGGAAAGAAGACAAATTGGCTCTGTGGATGAGCGTTTGACCTTGCAGTGGAGCAGGATTTACGGTGTACGATTTTGGCAGTAATTCAAACGGGATTTATTTCCTTTGGAGAGTTAATGTTACCGTTGCAATCGAAGACTATAAATATCAGCAGCGGTGTTGAAGAAGAAGATACTTCGCTTATTATCTTTGTTGTAACGCTGCCAAAATTCAAACAGAGCTTTCACTTCATTGATATTTCAAAAAGCTCAAGACTCGAAGAACTTACCGTTCGATCTTCATTAGAAAAACATTCGAGTCAATCTTCTGGTTATTCATTGTTGATACCAGAAGATATTTACAGTCTCTAGATTCGTGTGTTCATTGATATATTTGATAGAGTCTGTAAACGAACTGTCTATTCAAAGAAGTTCGTAAAACGTTCAAAACATTGTAAACCAGCAGCGAAGTCTGCGTCAAGTGTTGTAAAGCGCTAGGAGTTCTCGTAGCTGCGGGTTACGGGAGCGGGTGTTTGTAGAAAGGCTACACGCATCAAAGTCTTTTAGTGCTACCTTCCGAGGAGGAAGAAGGGGAGACGTAGGATATTGATATCCGAACTTCCAGAAACAAACTCTCGACTCAATCTCTTATTTACGCATTTATTTTGTGTTTGCGCATTGTTCATTGTTCACAAACCAATCGGCCTATTT
>KV015653.1:0-17187 GCA_001598015.1 Dorcoceras hygrometricum
TGATTTATACACCTTAAAACTAAAAGACGTTCCAACTCGTGATGTCGAAGCACATACAACAACGATTAAACGGAAACACGATAACTTGAACCCAGCACAACTTTGGCACGCTAGGCTGGGTCATATTTCTCTAAGTAGGATGAACAAGTTAGTTAGGAGTGACATGTTTGATCTGTCAGACATTAACTCTCTACCGACTTGTGAATCTTGTATTAAGGGAAAGATGACCAAGAAACCCTTCAAGGGCAAGGGTGAGCGTGCTCAAGGCCTATTGGATTTGATCCATACTGATGTGTGTGGCCCGTTTACTATTGGTACTAAATATGGTCACACATACTTCATCACCTTTACCGACGATTACTCTAGGTATGGGTACTTGTACTTGATGAAGTACAAGTCTGAATCCTTTGAAAGGTTCAAGGAATTCAAGGCTGAAGTAGAAAATCAGTTAGGCACAAGTATTAAGGTACTTCGATCTGATCGAGGTGGTGAATACTTGAGTGCTGAATTTCAAGACTATCTGAGAGATAATGTGATTCTCTCACAGTGGACCCCTCCGGCCACACCACAGCTCAATGGTGTAGCGGAGCATCGTAATCGGACCTTGTTGGACATGGTTCGATCTATGATGAGCTTCACTGAACTTCCTACCTCGTTTTGGGGCTATGCGCTCAAAACGGCGGTAATGTTGTTGAACAATGTCCACACCAAGGTAGTGGATAAGACTCCATATGAGATATGGATGGGCAAACCACCCAAGTACTCATACATGAGGATTTGGGGATGTCCTGCTTACATGAAGCAGACAGTGGGAGATAAGCTGGATACGAGATCCATCTTATGCTACTTCATTGGGTATCCAAAGAATTCCATTGGATACTACTTCTACTATCCGAGCAAAACAAAAGTGTTTGTTTCTAGGAATGCCACCTTTATGGAAAGGGAATTTATACTTGATAGAAATGGCAAAATAATAGAACTCGAAGAGGTTCGAGATCCAATCGAAGTACCAGGTGAGTCTCCCGCACCTACAGAGCCAATACCAGAAATGGTCGCACCTAGGAGATCCGAAAGGGTTCCTAGGGCTCCTGAGAGATATGGTTTTCTCCTTGAAGATGATCAAGGTGATCAAGTTGTTGGATCTGATCCAAGAACTTTCAAGGAGGCAATTTCCGATGCTGATTCTAATTTGTGGCTTGAAGCAATGCAGTCTGAGTTTGACTCAATGCATGCCAACCAAGTTTGGACTCTTGTTAATCCTCCCGAAGGAATTGTTCCTATTGGGTGTAAATGGGTATACAAGAGGAAACTTGGGCCTGATGGAAAGGTAATGACCTACAAGGCACGACTGGTCGCGAAAGGTTACACTCAAAGGCAAGGTGTTGACTATGATGAAACCTTCTCGCCAGTTGCAATGTTCAAGTCAATTAGAATCTTGTTAGCCATAGCCGCGTGGTAGACTATGAGATATGGAAAATGGATGTGAAAACTGCGTTCCTTAATGGAAACATTAAGGAAGAGATCTATATGACGCAGCCTGAGGGTTTCACATCTGTTGGAAGCGAGCATAAGGTATGCAAGCTTCAGAGATCGATCTACGGTCTCAAACAAGCATCGCGAAGTTGGAACCTGAGATTCGATGAAACATTAAGGAATTTGGTTTCATCAAGAATCTCGAGGAGCCATGTGTCTATAAGAAGGTAGTTAAAAGTGCTGTGACGTTCCTCGTACTTTATGTTGATGACATTCTACTCATTGTGAATGATGTAGGAATGCTGCAGTCAACTAAAGTATGGTTGTATAGTAGATTTTTGATGAAGGACATGGGTGAAGCATCCTATATTCTTGGAATATAGATCTATCGGGATAGATCGAAACGGATGCTCGGACTCACCCCAGCTACCTACATCGATACCATACTTAAGAGGTTCTCTATGGAAGAGTCCAAGAGAGGACACCTACCTATGTGCCACGGGGTCACTCTATCTAAGTCTATGTGTCCAAAGACTGATGAGGAGATAGAGAGTATGGCACGTGTACCATATGCCTCGGCATTAGGTAGTATTATGTATGGCATGATCTCGAATAGACCGGATGTCGCATATGCTCTGAGTGTCACGAGCCACTACCAGGCCAACCCTGGACAATTGCATTGGAAGGCTGTGAAGGATATTCTTAAGTACTTACGAAGGACTAAGAATATGTTCATGGTCTATGGGGGTGGTGAACTGAAACTGGAAGGCTACACTGATTCTAGCTTCCAGTGTGATGTGGATGATTCGAAATCAACCTCTGGATTTGTATTCATGCTCAATGGTGGTGCTGTCTTTTGGAAGAGTTCCAAGCAAGACACCATCGCGGATTCAACAACTGAGGCTGAGTACATCGCAGCATCAGCTGCTGCTAAGGAGGCCGTTTGGATAAGGAATTTCGTCCAAGAGTTGGGCGTCATTCCTAATGGAGTTGGTCCAGTCCCGGTGTACTGCGACAACACGGGTGCCGTTGCACAAGCAAAGGAGCCTAGGTCTCACCAAAGATCCAAACACATACTGAGGAAATACCACATAATCCGGGATTTTGTGGCTAGAGGTGACATAGCTGTTGAGAGAGTCGCCTCTGCGGACAACGTTGCTGATCCACTTACGAAGCCCTTGCCTGGACCGTTGTTTGAAAAACATAGCGAAACAATGGGACTGCGTCTGATGAGTAGTTGGTTTTAGGGCAAGTGGGAGATTGTTAGAGTAGATGCCCAACTAGCCAACTTGTGGCGTGTGGGTTCATAGACTCTTGTATATGACAATCTTTATATATGATATTCGCATTTATTTATATGGCATTCTTTACTTTCATTGTGTTGTATGATGATTAACAATTGTGTTGAGTAAAGACCTAGAATACACTAAAGTGTATGTTAGATGTGAAAGTGGGTATGACGGTTATCATGAAATACATCTAATAGTCACTGTGTATTCTGAACATGTTCCTAGTCGATTGGGCCGTCAAAATGAGGATAAGGCCGCCCGAGATTGAGACTAGTATCTGCGCTGCGAAGTACCATGTTTCATTGGTAGGGAACATTGTGATGTTCTGAGCATGCAGATAGATAGTGACCTGGTGATCTATCAAACTACCCTCGTTCGGACTTTCCAAGTGGTTACCATTTGTCGAGTGGATAAGTCCGAGGTCTTGGTTGTACTGATTAGTCCTCACGACTCGAAACGTCATTGAGACTCTACATGATAGGCGTCCCACTTTGACTCGTTTGCCGACTCACTTGGGGTCATTAGGCGACGGGATTGGGTGAGACCCTGATGCATGTAGGAGTCGATGCATCGTTGTCGAGGATTCACCGCTCGCAGACATGCGTGGATATCCTATGCTATCTGAGGGGATAATAGTGTATAAATCTCTGGCCAGAGTACTAGAAGTGTTTTGTGTAAATGGGTTTACCTAGTTACACTCGCGATGTCACTATTCGATCTCCAAGATGTATGCATAGCTATCGGATCTTTAGCGACTCTCGATTTACCAATGGTCGTTGATCTGATCGGGATATATGTATTGAAAGGACCGTACTGTACGCTAACCACGACCAACTGGTTCTTGCAGGCACTATCAGTGATACCTAGGGGATCATGGGGCGATGTTGCTAGACGCTCTTACCATGATCCGATGGGCAAGTCCGGAATTGTGATTCCGGAGCCACAATGGTTGTGGGCCCACGGCTAGCTGTATTCCTGAACCATTGAGGGTCACATAAGTACTGGATTCGAGATTCCCGCACGGATACTGAGCTCAATGTGTTGAGCACTTGAGGAGAATTTTGGGGAGTGCGACTTCCTAAAAGTCAACAGGGGTCAAATCGTGATTTCCTGCTGTTGAAGGGCAAAACGGTCATTTTGTACTGGGGTTGTGAAAAATGGTTTTTCAGATCATAGTATTCAGTTTTGGAAACTGAGTCGATCGGTCCGATCTGATCGGCGATCGGAGTTACGATGAAGTCATAGTGATGGGGATGAACCGAATGTTCATCCGTTGGACCCGGGCCCGTTGGGCCGGTCCAAGTCTATTGCTTGTCTACTTAATGTAGACTTAGGAGGCTTTGATCATAACAATTAGTCACAACCCTAACCCTAGCATCTAAGTGGCCGCCTCCCTCCCCTCCTCAAAAGCCGCCGCCGCCGCCTTGCTTCGCCGGAATTTGTTCCAGCCAACTTGACGAGGAGAATCCATCCGCGCTGATCTCGTCAGGCCTTCTAGTGCAGGCTGACGAAGGAGTCTCCCTTCCGGTCGTGGACTTGATTGACGTAATCTACCGCCGCCTACCGTGAAGTGCCGGTTTCCTCGCGAAACTGGTCGGAGCCAGGCACGAGTTGCCAGCAAGGTAATCAACAAAACACCCTATGAATGGTTCATAGTTTGCATGTTTTAGAATTGTATTGATCATCTCCCGACCAATTTTTGTCTTCCGCTGCCTGCCGGAGCGTGATCCGGATCCGAAGGAGAATCCATCCGCGCTGATCTCGTCAGGCCTTCTAGTGCAGGCTGACTTAGGAGTCTCCCTTCCGGTCGTGGACTTGATTGACGTAATCTACCGCCGCCTACCGTGAAGTGCCATTTTCCTCGCGAAACTGGTCGGAGCCAGTCACGAGTTGCCAGCAAGGTAATCAACAAAACACCCTATGAATGGTTCATAGTTTGCATGTTTTAGAATTGTATTGATCGTCTCCCGGCCCAATTTTTGTTCTTCCGCTGCCTCGCCGGGAGGCGTGATCCGGATCCGCCACGGTTCCCCAACAAGCTAAGCTTATCAGATACCAGAACAGAGTTCTAGCTAGACCAGCTTGCCTATCAGCTCAGAATCTCATCCTTATCCCTTCTATCACGCCCGATGCTTATAAACACAGATACAACATGGAAAACACGGAAGCTTAAAAAGTGGCTAAAAATTTTCTTTTGTCCTGACCTTAAAATACATCATTCAACATAGGCGAATACTCAAAATACGTTTCGAATAATAGTCACAACATAATACGCCACGAAACAAATATATATACATGCATTCAAATACATCAAGTCAATACACAAAAACTACACAGGGCATTCCCTGGCCATGACTCGATATAACATATATATATATCTGGGAACTCACACCTGGGACTGCAACAGCTGCTGCACTCACGGCCAGCTGAACTACCTGAAAAAGACCTGCAATAGCCAACACACGGCCAAAGCAGCCCCAAGGAAAACACACGAGGTTAAACCTCAGTACGAAGAGCAATCAACAACAGCTAACAACAGAGCATGAACATAAAGTGTGCAATGCATGAAGAATGGTACAATGCATTATTGGGGCTCAAGGAACGACTCGACAACTGGGAATACAACATACATAGAAACGAACCAACAGCTGGAGGGACAAGGCTCTCAGAAGCAACTCGACAGTCGGAGATATAGGGCTCATAGAACAACTTCACAGCTGGAGATACAAAGCTTGCAGAAACAACACATAGCTGGCTATCAGAACAGAAGTGGTCACCGATAGTGTGAGGGAAGGGGAATTTCCCGGGCGCTCAATCACACACGGTACAAGAAGTGGCCATAGAGCATGTGAGAGAATGGGAGCTACCCAGCCGCTCCATCACACGAAGTGCCCGAAGCACATATACACCAGAAAGGGGCCAGGGAGCATGTGAGGGAAGGGGAGCTACCCAACCGCTCAATCACACGCAGTATGTTGCAAACAGATCAAATAACAGCGAACTGCTAACAAAAGAATGAGCTCACAACAACCGACAGCTAGCAGGGATAACAAGAGAGGAGCTCAATAAGCCATGCATGTATGCGATGCCAACCAACATATACAACATACAATAATCGCAAGGAAAATCAGCATGACAAAACAAGGATAGCATAAGCACAACAGCTTCTGAATCAAGCGCATGCAGAAACCGAACAACTCACAATCACATGCACAGCAGCATACATCCCTGGCAGCACGGCTACACAGCTCATGCATAAAATCTCCAGCAGCTTAGCACATAACAACACAGGCACAACATGTAGAGTATAAAATCTTAGGAAAACCATGCGACGCTAAAATCACACAGCTCACACATACGAGGCCTACAGCCACCACCAGCAGATTTCGCGGCTACACATCCCGCACATAAAAGCTACAGCATGCATAATACAACTCAACACATGCATAGAAATTTACAGCAGGACCACAACAGGCCTAGCATGGTTCAACAGCTTACCTAAACACAACACACACATAACTTAGCTACGGGCACAGCTCACGTAGCCACACTATGTACTCATACTTAACACCAAAGCTGTAACTACAAGCTCAGATTCGTACCTTACACATATCTTGGCCAATACCTCAACACCGCTCACGGATGGAAGCAGGACGCATCCACTGCTACGTTCAAGCCTTGGCCAATAGCTTCAGGGCCAGCAGCTCACTGCTGGACCAGAAGGGAAGTTCTAATCTGAACTGAAGCTCAAAAACAGTCGGAAATCCCAAAACTCAACTCACACATCTTCATGGCAATCTCCTCTGTCCGGCCTCCTACCGAAATGGTACTGAAACGTCGGCCTTGAAGAGGGGTTTCCAACCGCTGTACCCTCTCTCCAAACGGACCGGACAAACTCCGGCGATTTGAAATTTACTAAGTCGGGTGAACAGTAATTGGAGATAGGGAGATATTTACGGGAGCTTCCTGGAGACGCTAAGGAATGTGTGGTCTAAATTAACTAAGTATGGGTCAACGAGGGCTATTAATACACATGCTCAAAAGATCACGGCTACAGTGCCCCCAGACCAGCTCAGGCCTCGACGCTGCACTCAGCCCAGCGTATAGTTCAGCACGCACGTGCTACTAGCTCTCGCATCCAACAGCTCGCATCCCCAACATATCACTGCTACAGTGATCTCAGCTCAGCTCTCGCACACAATGCAGCTTACGAACCAAACACCACTTACACTTCTAGGATGGATTACACTCACTGCCCATCCCGGGTCTCAAAGTTGTCACCAGCTTGTACATATAGCTTAGGATGTCCCCACTAATGGCTTGCGCCTAACAGTGGCACAGATTACCCGAATTCAGCACAGATTACTATACAGTACCACCAGACATCTTACATCACCTCAGGTTAGATCGCATCCTATAAAACCAGCTCCGGGTGCTCTATCCAGCTTGCAGCAACTAAACAGTCTGCAGCACACTCTCAGCTCGTAGAACCTAAGCTTAGAGCATCTCACAGCATCCGTAGCTGCACAGTTCGCATCACAGGCCAAATCACACACACTGGCCAGCTCGCACGAACCCAATAGATTTCTTCCAAGCTTGAACTCCGAACAGCTTTCGTCCTGCCTGACTGCTATAGGTACCCCTTGTCTAAGCTGAAGATCACAACAGCTCTGGTCTACATAGGACGTCACCACCAGCCCAGACTTAAACTGGTACCTCAACACAGCACAGCACCCGCGATCTACATACCCAGCTCAGGGCACCCAAAAAATCTCTAAGTTGTTTGCTGCTAAGCTGTTATCTCCAAAATAGCTTGAGACTGTCAGCACATCTCGTAATCTCCAGAACAGCACAGAGCATTCAGCTCAGTTTATGATCTCCAGAACAGCTTGCGCTACCACAACTTAGCTCACGCCGACCAGCTCAGGTCGCACAAATCCACAACAGCTCACAGCCCTCGGACCAACAACTATTGTTCATCTCGGATCACACTAGCATCGTTGTCTACAATTTGCACTACTCAGCTTGGGATGTTCTTAACATCTTACGAAGCCCAAAGCTATCCGCTAAGCCCATAGATCACAACGCATGAACCTGGAGCAGCTCACGATTCCATAACAGATCACGCCTGCTGTTCCTGATATACAGTATTCCTATGTTGTTAACAGCTCACAGACTCAGCACCATCCGTTCCTACCAGCTTACACTACAAAACACCCAACCTCTTATCTGATCCGTACCTAAAATCAGCACAGGCCACTCAACAGATTGTGCCAGTGCTAACTCCAAGCTGACACCCAACAGCTTACACTGTTATGCACAGTAGTACGGGTCACCAGCAGACCAGTTCACACCAGTACAGGAAAAGTTACATAGTACCATTAAACAGCTTCTTCTATCCGCATAGCACCACCAACTCGTGTTCGAGCTGTTCCCTCTTAACAGATGTTCCCTAAGATGATCTATACCGATTAGTTAGCCACTAATCCGGGTGGATTAGACCGTTAATTATCTCGGATAATTAAGATCCTCACAACTCTCCCCACCTTAAGAGATTTCGTCGACGAAATCAAAAGAAACAGTCTAGCAAAACCAGAACAGGGCAAAACACAGACTAAAATCCAACAACCGTCAACACACCGGGGAGAAATCAGCACTCACAATAGTGTGAGGCCACAGTTGCCATTTCTAGGCGGTTACTGCTCAGGAAACCCTTTCACAACAGGGATGTCTCCAATGCACCAAAACCCAAGGCAAGATCTTCTCCTTCCTTTTTCGTAACTCCACAGTTCAGAAATAATGTATCGCCCTCTTGGGTGGTATTCATTCATCTCGAGGAAGGCGGATGTCCCAGCATAATAAACTTCAATGCTGTAATTTTCCTTAGGATCCACTAGATTCTCCTTCCTGTCAAGAGATCTCACTGGACCATCATAATATTTTAAGGTCTAGTCCAGCTCAATTCATCAGTCTCTCAGTACAAAGGGAGGATCTGGCTCGTGCTTCCTCATCTGGAACACATGATATTCATCATGTAATCATCATCAACACAGCTGGTAATCATAAACAGCATGCCACGGATCCAATCTACTTGGATAAATTTGCACAGACTGACAAATCCAATAGCTAATAACCCTACACTCCCAAGCTCAACACCAGCTGGTAGGAGAAACTTTCCAAAAGCACACTACCTGCAAGTCAAAATTCCAAGAATCCATACCTTATAGACACAAACTAGCTTGGATATCTCACTCAACTTTCATTCTGGATCAAATCAGACCCTCTAGGTCCTTCATCTGCTGCATAGAATCCGGTGAAGACCACAGATTTTCCTCAAATATTTTCGTTCGTAACGCAAATCTGCACTTATTTCATTGCAAAACCTCGAGGGAAATCACCCCAAACCTCTCTTGGAGCTAAAACAGAACGCAAATGTTTACCAAAGAAAGGAATTTCTGTCAATATCCAGCGAATATATTCGCCACAACTCGTAGCATGCCTACCAAAATCTAGGCGTCAGCTCAAATTGGCCATCTGGTTGGGTGGTAAGCTGCTCTCATAGCCAATCGAGACTTAAAGCTGTCTACAATCTCATCCAAACGCGGGAAAATGCTCCAAGAATTCTTGCCGGACTCTGTCTAACACTGGCACAACATGAAATCTCTCTACACGGTTGACACACCACCTCGTCATTTTCCTCAAAGAAGACCTTTCCCACCGTAGTGACAGTAGTCAAACATGCTCTAAGCTGGCTCGTGCACAGCTTAGCTTACTAGACTACACAATCAATTCGGACGGCCATAGCAACCGATCAACAAAACTCTAAGGCTGCTACTCGATACAAACGTCAAACTCGCCTCAAGCTGGAAGCTCACTTAACGCGTATCATGATAGCACGCCATATAACAACTAGCGCTGCTCCACTCTAGAGTCGAGAAGGATAGACTTCTATCCATTTCCAGGTAACATCTCTACCTTACTGGTTTAGCTGTATCAACAGCGGTCTGGTTGTCGTCGACAGCTCCTCAAGACAATAGATGCGCAACAGCAACAAAACTCCAGAAGTTTGTGAGGCCACAGTTGCCATTTCTAGGCGGTTACTGCTCAGGAAACCCTTTCACAACAGGGATGTCTCCAATGCACCAAAACCCAAGGCAAGATCTTCTCCTTCCTTTTTCGTAACTCCACAGTTCAGAAATAATGTATCGCCCTCTTGGGTGGTATTCATTCATCTCGAGGAAGGCGGATGTCCCAGCATAATAAACTTCAATGCTGTAATTTTCCTTAAGATCCACTAGATTCTCCTTCCTGTCAAGAGATCTCACTGGATCATCATAATATTTTAAGGTCTAGTCCAGCTCAATTCATCAGTCTCTCAGTACAAAGGGAGGATCTGGCTCGTGCTTCCTCATCTGGAACACATGATATTCATCATGTAATCATCATCAACACAGCTGGTAATCATAAACAGCATGCCACGGATCCAATCTACTTGGATAAATTTGCACAGACTGACAAATCCAATAGCTAATAACCCTACACTCCCAAGCTCAACACCAGCTGGTAGGAGAAACTTTCCAAAAGCACACTACCTGCAAGTCAAAATTCCAAGAATCCATACCTTATAGACACAAACTAGCTTGGATATCTCACTCAACTTTCATTCTGGATCAAATCAGACCCTCTAGGTCCTTCATCTGCTGCATAGAATCCGGTGAAGACCACAGATTTTCCTCAAATATTTTCGTTCGTAACGCAAATCTGCACTTATTTCATTGCAAAACCTCGAGGGAAATCACCCCAAACCTCTCTTGGAGCTAAAACAGAACGCAAATGTTTACCAAAGAAAGGAATTTCTGTCAATATCCAGCGAATATATTCGCCACAACTCGTAGCATGCCTACCAAAATCTAGGCGTCAGCTCAAATTGGCCATCTGGTTGGGTGGTAAGCTGCTCTCATAGCCAATCGAGACTTAAAGCTGTCTACAATCTCATCCAAACGCGGGAAAATGCTCCAAGAATTCTTGCCGGACTCTGTCTAACACTGGCACAACATGAAATCTCTCTACACGGTTGACACACCACCTCGTCATTTTCCTCAAAGAAGACCTTTCCCACCGTAGTGACAGTAGTCAAACATGCTCTAAGCTGGCTCGTGCACAGCTTAGCTTACTAGACTACACAATCAATTCGGACGGCCATAGCAACCGATCAACAAAACTCTAAGGCTGCTACTCGATACAAACGTCAAACTCGCCTCAAGCTGGAAGCTCACTTAACGCGTATCATGATAGCACGCCATATAACAACTAGCGCTGCTCCACTCTAGAGTCGAGAAGGATAGACTTCTATCCATTTCCAGGTAACATCTCTACCTTACTGGTTTAGCTGTATCAACAGCGGTCTGGTTGTCGTCGACAGCTCCTCAAGACAATAGATGCGCAACAGCAACAAAACTCCAGAAGTTGGGGTAGATCCTGGCACCAACTCAAGGCGGGAAACGATCTCGTGCTCCAAAATGAAATCCAGGAACCTCGTTCGGAAAGGCGTCAAGGGCCATCAAACAACACGGAAGACCACTAACACTTACTCCTCAATCTAGCCAAACACTCCAGCACTATCTCAAGGGACAAACAACTCACCCCGGCAGGAGTACCATTAGACACAACATCATACGAACTAGGTGGGGATCAAATCTACCCACGCTCAATACACTAAGCAGAACACATGCGTGTGATGTCCTCGTGTCAACACAACTCACACAAAAAATCTAGAACAAGGCAAAGTCCTGCTACATATCCTCCGGTACTTCGCCAGCTTGCTCTCACAACAACGCGATCCCACGAGCACACTGGAGTCCCGAGTGCTGAGTTGAGAAGGCTATCTGAATCTAAACTAATCCGGTGGCTAATAACTCGTTCGCTGGAATTGAGCAGGGGAAAGGTAGCATCTACAAAGAACCTTCAGAAGGACCCTGCTGTGACAAGGGAAACACCGTCCTACTGCAGAACACACCAACGAAAAGTGTCGAGTCTATCCACACATATGGCAAGCGCCTAACACACTTCCACTGCGACACTCTGATCACAAAGCACCATCCTCGAGGTCTATCGCTCGATCCACAGCATCTGCAAGGGAGGAAAGGGAAGCTGCCACACCAGTAGGTGAAGGTTATCTCTCAAGCCTTTCAGAAATCTAGCATGCTTCGTCCTCACACGTCTGTTAGAGTAGATGCCCAACTAGCCAACTTGTGGCATGTGGGTTTTATTGACTCTTGTACAAACGATCTTTATATATGATATTCGCATTCTTTTATATGGCATTCTTTACTTTCATTATGTGTGTAATGATTTACAATTGTGTTGAGTAAAGGCCTAGATTACACTAAAGCGTATGTTAGATGAGATAGTGGGTATGACGGCTATCATGAAACACATCTAATAGTCGCTGTGTATTCTGAACATGTTCCTAGTCGATTGGGCCTCTGATCACAAAGCACCATCCTCGAGGTCTATCGCTCGATCCACAGCATCTTCAAGGGAGGAAAGGGAAGCTGCCACACCAGTAGGTGAAGGTTATCTCTCAAGCCTTTCAGAAATCTAGCATGCTTCGTCCTCACACGTCCCGCAGCGAGAGGAACACAGGTGAGAAGGAAAAATAATTGTCTCGCACACACAGTAACCTTCAAATCCTCTTGCACCGTGATCACACTCATGCTCCTTTTTGTTATAGGACAACTCAGGGATGTACTTATGATGGAAAGCAGCACGGAAACTCTCTCACAAAGCTACTTCACTCAACTCTGCCTTCACTGGAGAAGCATCTCACCACCAGTGCTGTGCAAACTCTCTCATCTGGAACGTTGACAAACTCGGCCTCGTCTCATCCTCAAGCTGCACACGATAGAACAACCCAACATGCGCTCTAGACATCCCTCGGTTGTAAGACCACCTTCAGCACTAGTGGAGGTAGGATGATCATCTACTGGAACCTAGTCCGAACTAGCTCCACAACATCCACTCATCGAGTCACAAGCTCCACCTCAGCTTCTGACAATCTTGCACAACAACGCAAAGGAGCTCTCGGCTGAGGGACATCCTCCTCACCACTCGAGCTCTCAGCTTGACTATAATCCATCTAACAGCTCTACCTCTACCACTCCTAGGCAACATCTAGGAGGCACCAAAGGTAAGCATACAGAAAGCAAGTAAACATGTAGTCAGGAGGACAACGTAGTGCCTAGACTCGAGTGTGATAGAAAAGAAACGAGCTTATCCCAGTTTAAGCTCTGACACCAAAATGTTAGGCCCGATGCTTATAAACACAGATACAACACGCAAAGCACGGAAGCTTAAAAAGTGGCTAAAAATTTTCTTTTGGCCTGACCTTAAAATACATCATTCAACATAGGAGTATACTCAAAATATGATTTTGAATAACAGTCACAACATAATACGCCACGAAACAAATATATATACATGCATTCAAATACATCAAGTCAATACACAACAACTACACAGGGCATTCCATGGCAATGACTTGATATAACATATATATATATAGATATATCTGGGAACTCACACCTGGGACTGCAACAGCTGCCTCACTCACGGACCAGCTGAACTACCTGAAAAAGGCTTGAAATGGCCAACACAGAGCCAAAGTAGCCCCAAGAGAAACACAAGAGGTTAAACCTCAGTACGAAGAGAAATAAACAAAAGCTAACAACAGAGAATGAACATAAAGTGTGCAATGCATGAAGAATGGTACAATGCATTATTGGGGGAATAACGACTCGACAGCTGGGAATACAACATACATAGAAACGAACCAACAGATGGAGGGACAAGGCTCTCAGAATCAACTAGACAGTCGAAGATACAGGGCTCGCAGAACAACTCCATGGCTGGAGATACAAAGCTTGCAGAAACAAGATATAGCTGGCTATCATAATAGAAGTGGTCACCGATAGTGTGAGAGAAGGGGAATTTCTCTGGCGCTCAATCACACACGATACCAGAAACAGCCATAAAGCATGTGAGAGAATGGGAGCTACCCAACCACTCCATCACACGCAGTGCCCGGTGCACATATACACCAGAAACGGGCACGGAGCATGAGAGAATGGGAGCTACCCAACCGCTCAATCACACGCAATCTGTTGCTAACAGATCAAATAACTGCGAACAGCTAACAAAGGAATGAGCTCACAACAGCGGAAAACTAGCCGGGATATCAAGAGAGGAGCTCTTCCATGCGTGTATGCGATCCTAACCAACATATACAACACACAATAATCGCAAGGAAAATCTGCATGGAAAAACAAGGATATATAAGCAAAACAGATTCAGAATCAAGCTCATGCAGAAACCGAACAGCTCACAATCACATGGACTGCAGCATACATCCTTGACAGCACGACTACACAGCTCTTGCATAAAAGCTCCAGCAGCTTAGCACATAACAACACAGGCACAACATGTAAAGCAGAATAGCTCAGGAAAACCATGCGACGCTAAACTTAGCACATAGCTCACAGATACGTGGCTGGCCATAGCCACCACCAGCAGACAGCACGGCTACAGACCGTGCATAAAAGCTACAGCATGCATAATACAACTCAACGCATGCACAGAAAGTTACAGCAGGACCACAACAGGCCTAGCATGGTTCAACAGCTTACCTCAACAAAGCATGCACATAACCAAGCTACGAGCACAGCTCACATAGCCACACTATGTACTCATACTTAACACCAAAGCTGTAAATATAAGCTCAGATTAGTACCTTACGCATATCTTGGCCAATACCGTAGCACCGCTAATGGCTGGAAGCAGGACGCATCCACTGCTACGTTCAAGTCTCGGTAAATAGCTTGAGGACCAGCAGCTCACTGCTAGACCAGAAGGAAGTTCTAATCTGAACTGAAGCTCAAACCCAGTTGGAAATCGTGAAACTCAACTCACACATCTTCATGGCGATCTCCTTCGTCCGGCCTCCTCTCGACTCCAAAATGGTAAGGAAACGTTGGCCTCAAAGAGGGGTTTCCAACCGCTGTACCCTCGCTCCAAACGAACCGACCAAACTCCGGATATTTGGAATTTACTAAGTCTGGTGAATAGTAATTAGGGCAAGGGAAATATCTACGGGAGCTTCCTAGATACGCTAAGGAATGTGCGGTATAAATTAACTATGTGAGACCCTTAATTTTAGGAAGATTAATTGGTTAAATTAATCGGATTTTAAGAATTCAGATTTGTGCGTGGACAAATCAGGTTGTTCAGCTTTCTGTTGGAAGGCTTCGTTTGCATTTTTGGGTCAGACTTCGTATTTGGAACAATTCTGGAAGTTTTAGTATTTTTGAGTTTCTGATGAGAGATCTGTTCACGCTAGAGGAATCTGTTGGCAGTAGCACGCGGCTGCGAGAACTAGCGAGAATAAGACACGTGTTGGTAAGTTTCAGATGTTGCTTGGAAGACGTCTGTTTTGTATATCGGTTGTTGGATCAACGGTGAGTGATCGAGTCCAGATGTTGGTCTTTCAGATGTTGTGTATCAGCTGCGTTAGTTGTCATATTTCGCGTGGAGATGTATGGTTCAGCTGTTGGGTCAGCTGGTAGCGATTGTATTCAGATGTCTGGTGCGGTAGCACTTCGATAGGTATCAGATGTTGCACGTTAGCGTGTTTCGTAGCGGGTAGCAAAACTACGTCATTTGGATTAGTTGAGACGATAGTGTTTTGGTTTAGCGTTAGGAGACTCACTGTTGGTTTGTTGATCAGCTGTTGGGTTGATGATCAGCTGTTGGTAGTGAGGTGATGTGTCCCCCAGCGACGTCGTTTTAGTTGCGTAAGCGGGAACCTCTTTTCATCATCGTTTTGAGTATTTTCGCTTGCGTTCAATGTTAGCGCTTTGGGGGATCATTTGACTACTGATGGTTGTGTTGATCAGACGTTGCTACCGAGAGATGCGTTCAGCTTTTGGTCGATGAGAGAGGGATCTGGTCCCAGCTGTTGAAGAGATGCGTCGTCGTTTTGATTAGTATGTGTGGTGTTGTTTCGACATGGTGTAAGTGAAGCGCAAAGTATGATTTGGTACCAGCTGTTCTTGTTGAGAGGAAATGTTGGTTGCAGCTACAAGACTTCTATCGTAGCGTCAGACGCCTGATTATTGGAACAACAGCTATTGTGATGGGGATTTATATAGATAAGTATTGAGCGACACTTAGATATTATCCGACCTCGACATTTCTTATCTCCACTTTTTGAAGCCCTCGTTCGGTACTGTTCATCGTAGCCTATTTCCGTCGATTGACGTCGTGTTCCGCCGCCGTTTGTAACGATATGGGTAGCGCTGAACTCCTCTTGAGTTGCTATTTCGATTTATACTAGCCAGGAGGTCTGAATCGACGTTGGAGAGAAGTGCGAAGTTGCTAGTGTTCGAGGATTTCTTGAGAAATCTGATCCGTTGGTTCTTCAGCTCTGTTTGAGCTTCTGGGTGCCTTAACATATTCGAGCTTTCAAGCAGCCTTGTGGAGCCTTGCAATTAGCCCGTGAGGAAGCCTTGTCGAACAGGCTGTTGCTACCGTGCATTGAGAGAATCTGTTTGAGGTAGTTGCCGTGTAGAGGTACGAATCGAGCTTGTAATTCAATTTTAAGATAGGCATGAGAGTGTATTATGTGGTTTGTATAGCGGTGCCAGGTATTGTGTTTGGAAGTAGAATTATTCGTGTGTATATGCATGTCTATTGGCTGAACTATCTGGTGTATTACCTGCTTATTGGTGATCTGTTGAGTTGCTATGCTTGAGATTATTTGAATGCGTTTGTTGTGCTTACTGGCATTACACGTACATGCATCATGTTGAGCATGATACTGCATCTGCATAGCATATTGAGCCATTGAATCCCTTTGATAGCCATGATATGTTTCTCTGTTAGAGCTATTATCTCGTGGCACGGTGCTGTGTTGCATAACCACGATTGAGTGCATCTGGAGGGTGCGGTGAGCCATTCTCATAGCCCTCAGTTGCAGTAACCTGGATAGAGGTTGGCGGGTGGATGGTTGTTCCGACTAGCAATTTCGTGTGACCAGTCTGGTAGCGCCCGTACATGTGTCAAGATGAGCCACTCTATTTTCCACTGGGTGCGATCGGGTAGCACCCGAAGCTCGGTGATGTGTCACAGTTGTTGTTTGCTGATCGTTTGGCCTTCCGGTTGTTACCGATGTCCTTTGTACCGCTCATTCATAGGCACGACATGATACATTGCATGTTGTATCTAATTGCTGTATTATATTGCTCTTCGTACTGGGGTTTGCCCTCTGGGGCTGGTTGTTTTGTTGGCCTGTTTGTTGTTCAGGTTTCTCAGGTTATTCCGCTGGTCTTGGAGTTGACCCAGCTGGAGATGCCCCAGAAGGTGTTTAGAG
>KV015654.1:0-18674 GCA_001598015.1 Dorcoceras hygrometricum
AAGTATGCACATTTTATTCCCTATGGAATGACCTTTTCTCTGAAGAAAATGGCGAAGCTGTACGTTGATTTTGTTGTTAGACTGCACGGTGTGCCTGTTTCGATCGTTTCCGACCGAGATCCGAGGTTTACTTCCAGGTTTTGGAAGAGTTTGAAAACAGCTTTGGGTACCAGATTGGCTATAAGTACCGCGTATCACCCCCAGACAGATGACCAATTTGAGCGCACTATCCAGACGTTGGAGGATATGTTACGAGTTGTTGTGTTGGATTTCGGAGTTAGCTGGCAAGACGCGTTGTCTCTAGTGGAGTTTTCCTACAATAACAGCTATCAAGTGACGATTGGCATGGCGCCGTTTGAGGCTTTGTATGGAAGGAAGTGCAGATCTCCAGTGTGTTGGGAAGAAGTGGGGGAGAAGCAGCTATCTGCCCCCGACTTAGTGCAGTAAATGAAGGATCACGTGGATTTAATTCGAAAACGGATGAAAGCTGCCCAGGATCGACAAGCCAGTTATGCGAATAAAAGGCGTCGACCTCTTGAGTTTCAGGTTGGTGATCGTGTATTTCTCAAAGTTTCTCCGTTTCGCAGTGTTATGCGCATTGGAAACAAGGGAAAGTTAGCCCCTCGTTACGTCGGACCGTATGAGATTATTAAGAGGATTGGCCCTTTAGCGTATCGGCTGTTGACTCCGGAATTGTCTTCTCTACATGCTGTCTTTCATGTTTCCATGTTGAGGAAGTACGATCCAGATCCGTCTCATGTGCTTAGAACTGACGAGGTGGAGCTAGATCAGTCGTTGAGATATCAGGAATACCCCTTGCAGATCCTTGGCAGAAAAGAGAAACAGCTGAGAAATAAAACCATTCCGTTGGTAATGGTGCAATGGAACAAACACGGAAGGGAAGAAGCTTCTTGGGAGCTGGAAGAAAAGATGCAGCGCGAGTGGCCGCATCTGTTTGAGTAGCTGTTGAGCTAAATTCCAGTAGGTTTGTAGCTTTTGGTTGTATTTCTTCCCTAGTTGTTGTTAATTGTTAGCTCAGTTATCTTGAACTCCTGGTCTTGTGTTAAGTGAAGTTCTGCTTTGGAGTTCTGTTGCTGTGTTGTGTTCCAGATTTGTTGTTGTGATTTCGGGGATGAAATCCTTTTTAGTGGGGGAGAAATGTGAGACCTGGATTGTATAAGATTAATTTTTGGATTAATCGTGTTTAGAACAATTCTGGTATCCCCATAATTTTGGTTTTTGAGTTAGAAACTGGTCGGTGGTGAAAACCAGTCGCAATGCGTATTTGTATCACGGGAGATCGAAACGCCGTCGTTTTGCGTTGAGTAACCAGTCGATGGCAAAGTCTGCCAGCAGATATTATTTTATGCGTGCATTGGGTAGGATCTGCCAGCAGCAACGCTTACGTGGATTTCAGCAGAGAGCGCTAAGGAATTTCAAAACGGCGACGTTTTGTGAGGTATATGCTGGGTGTTATCTGTTAGCAGCAAGCTCCTGTAGCAAAGTGCAATACGACGTCGTTTGGATTAGTAGAGGCGACGTCGTTTTTGTTAGCGCTAAGAAATCAGCAGCTGGTGTGTTTGCCCCTAGTAGCGATCAGTCGTTGCATGTGTTAGTTCAACAAATTTGCTGACGTGGTTAAGCGACGCCGTTTAGATTAGTTGAAACGCTGCGTTTTGATGTCGCGTCTGGTACCAGCTGCAAAGATATGTTGCGTTGTGTGAGGAACCAGTCGTTGGTTTTGGGTGACCAGCTGATGGCAGATACGATGACGTAAACTGTGCGACGCCGTTTAGTTAAGTTTCCACGATGCCGTTTTGCTAGCGTTGTTGGAGAGATTCAGCAGCTGGTTTGTTTTGCATCTGCTGGTTGTATTTTCAGCGAGTGTCGACTGGTTTGTCGGTGGATCTATTATCAGCAGTTGAATATAATTGAAGACTTGGTCTTCGATCGTTTACCAGATCCCATAGCGAAATATTCTCCCGATTGTAGACCTTTGTTTCTCGAACCCTAGAACACTGTTCACCGTGAGTTTCTCCGACGAATTCCCGTCGTTTCGGGCCATCGTTTGTTATGTTTGAGGTAGCGTTGGACTCCACTCGTTAAGGCGCTTCGTTTCTTACCCTTCTCTTAGGCAGCGGAGGAGCTGGAAGAGGATCGCAGAGACATATCCCTTGTTTAGTTTGTTAGCATCCTATCCTATCTTGTTGGGGTAAGTAAAGGTTATTTAAGGGAGACTTGGTCTTCTATTTGAGATACCAGATCCCATACTTAGCGAAATATTCTCCCGATTGTTGTTCTTCGCTTCGAACCCTAAGTACTGTTCACCATGACTTTCTCCGGCGAATTCCCGTCGTTTTCGATCGTTGTTTTGGGTGTTTGAGGTAGATTGGACTCCTCTCGAGAAGCTCTTCCATTCTACACCTCTTTTGGAGGCTGTGGATGGATAGTTAAGGAACGCGAAGTTGCTGCCCAGTCGTGCGTTTTGTAGTGCAGGTAGAACTTCGTTCCTTGCGATGAGATCTTGTTCCTAGTCTTGATTTAAGCTTCCAGTTAAGTTGTATTGATAGTGTTTGCGTTGGTTGAGCATGGCTCCCAGCCGTGAGCTTCTGTTAGCATCCCTGAGAATTATGCTTCGTTGTTTAGCAGCCAGATTTCTCGGGATTCCTTTGTGGTAATTGTTGCTCAGTATTGAGGTACGGATCTGAGCTTGATGTAGCTGGGAATTGGCGTGAGATTTAATGTTAGATGGCTGCTTGTGCATTGCCATGGATGTTGCTGTGTGCATATGTGATTGCTGTTGATTTTAGCTACTATGTTTATGCATACATGCATTTCCCATATTACATTCAGAGTTCTGTTGCAGCCACTGCTTTGTATTCGTTGTATTGTTGTTGTTTGATTCTTACCAGGATGCGAGGGCGAGAGGCAATACCGCACTCTCATCTTCTTGCTGGGATATGTTAGCCACCATGCGCCGAGTGGTTAACTACCACAGTTCATGGGCGAGGCAACGGCAGGTTGAGTTGTTTGATGCATCTGGTATTCGGGTGTAGTGTCAAGGCGAGTGGCTCTTACCACACTTTGAACACACCCCATGGCCACTGATTCGTTGCTGATCTTGTGGAGCTATGTTTGAGTTCCTTGGCTCCCTCTTCGGTTGTAGCCTGCAGCTGTCATCCGGTGTCTCATGCATAGCATCTGCATTTTATCTTATGCATTTTCTTTAGCTATTTAAGTTGCTCTCCGTACTGGGGTTTGACCCCATGTCCCTTTGGGGCTTGGTTGTTTTCCTTGCTTGTGTTGTTTTCAGGGAACCCAGGTTTTACAGCTGTCTGTGGTTTTAACCCAGCTGGTGGTGCCCCAGGAGGTGGTTAGAGTATCCCAGTAGCGTATAGCATATTTATATGTATCAGTACTGTTAGCCAGGGGATGCCCTGCGCTTTGTCGTTGTATTCTGTTGTTGGAGTCTGATACATGTTGTTGTTGTTGTTATGCTATACTGTTGGTTGTTGGATGGTAGCCCGCGTTGGGTTATTTCATAAACTAGGATATATTTTGAGTATCGCATTATTTTAAATTATATCGTTTTAACCAGTCAGGCCAAAAGCGAAAATTTTACCCGCATTTTTATAGCTTCCGCATGTTTTAGCGTGTTTTTACTATGATATGAGCATGAGGCCTGACACATGGGGTTTGGGTGCTACAGACGCCCTGGTCATTCGGGCAATGATCGCAAATTATGAAGTGGCCAGCATCTTTGTGGATTCAGGGAGTTCGGTTAACGTGTTCTTCAAGAGTGCCGTGGACCAGATGGATCTTGTGGAATATCGCATGGAGCCTGTGAACACACCTCTGTATGGGTTCACTGGCCACTGTTTACAGCAGGTAGGAGTTGTTCAGTTGCCTATTTCGCTCGGCTCGGGCGAGTAAAGGAAGACTAAGGTGGTGGAGTTTACTGTGGTGGATGCCCCCTCTTCCTACAACGTTATTTTGGGAAGGCCAGCTATGGCAGCATTCTTGGCTGTGGCCTCGGCCTTACTCAGAAGATCAAGTTCCCGACGGGAGATTCAGTGGGGGAAGTCCTCGGGGACCACAAGATGGCGAGGAAATGTTATGTCGAGGAAGTAAGAGTTGAGCATAAGGTGGCTAAGTCCCGAGCCCAAGACCATCCTAGGGCTCGGGAAGACAGAGGTGTCAACTTGGTTGGAGAAGATTTCCAGTTGACTACCGAGGACGAGGAAGAAGAAGTAGTCCTCGTTCCTCCCGTGGGGGTGGTGAGAATTGCTAAGTCTCTTCCCGAGGAGGTGAGAGTGCAGTTGATCCAGTGTCTGGAAAGGGACAGAGATATGTTCGCCTGGTCCCCGTCCGATCTGAAGGGGGTCAGACGTGAGGTTATGGAGCATCGACTGAATGTATCCTCGGACTCCCGACCAGTTATTCAGAAAAGGAGACACTTCAGACCCAAGAAGGATGCGGTGATCAGGAGTCAGGTCGAGGACCTGTTGCAGGCCGGGGATATCAGAGAGGTGCACTTTCCTACTTGGTTATCTAATTGTTGTGCTGGTACCTAAAGCGACAGGAAAATGGAGGATGTGTGTTGACTTCCGCGATCTGAACAAGGCTTGCCCCAAGGATTGTTATCCGCTCCCCAGAATTGATCAGCTCGTCGATTCCACCTCGGGTCACGAGCTGCTCAGCTTTTTGGATGTTTATCAGGGATATCATCAGATACCACTGGTCGAGGAGGATCAGCGAAAGGTCAGTTTTATTACTGCTGATGAAACATTCTGCTATGTTGTTATGCCCTTTGGGCTTAAGAATGCAGGGGCCACTTATCAGAGACTGATGGATAATGTTTTCAAAGAGCAGATCGGGAGAAAAGTCGAGGTGTATGTCGACGACATATTAATAAAGTATCGGGAAGAGAAGAATTTCATATCTGATGTGGAGGAGACTTTCCGCACTTTGCGGGAATATCAAATCAAGCTAAACCCCGGAAATGCTTATTTGGAGCTCGGATAGGGAAGTTCTTGGGTTACATGGTGACTCGTCGGGGAATTGAGGCTAACCCCGAGAAGGTGCAAGCTCTGGCTTCAATGTGTCCACCTCGGAATATTCAAGAGGTACAGAGGTTGACAGGGAGAATTGCTGCTCTTTCCCGATTTATCTCGAGGTCCGTGGACCGGAGTCTCCCTTTCTTCAAGATACTCCGTAAGGCTAAACAGTTTGAGTGGAATGAGCACAGTGAAAAGGCATTTCAGGAGTTGAAAGAATATCCGAGGGGACTGCCCGTTCTTAACAAGCCCGAGCTCGGGGAACCTCTGTTTGTCTATCTTGCCGTTATCCCCCAAGCGGCCAGCTCAGTTCTAGTTCGGGAAGAAGGGCAGGTGCATCAACCTGTGTATTTTGTAAGTCATGCTCTGAAGGGGGCCGAGTTGAATTATACTACGCAGGAGAAACTGGCTTTGGCTTTGGTCATCACAGCTCGACGTCTTAGGCCTTACTTTTTATCTCATCCGATCACAGTGCTCACTAACAGCGCGCTAGAGCAGATTGTCTCTCATCCCGATGCTTCTGGAAGAAATGTTGGGTTACCGAGCTTAGTGAGTATGATATACAGTTTAACCCTCGGGAAGCCATCAAGGCACAAGCGTTGGCAGATATCTTAGCGAAAACGGTTCACCTCGAGCAAGAGGAGAGATGGAAGGTTTATGTGGATGGATCCTCTTTCTCGTCGGGAAGTGGCGTCAGGATAGTCATGGTGTCCCCCTGGGAGGAATAAACAAGTCTAGAAATAACCCTTGACTTCAAGGCCTCCAATAATGAGGCGGAGTATGAGGCCTTGCTCATCGGGCTCCGAGCTGCAAAGAACATGTGGATAGCTCGGGTAATACTCTACTCCGATTCTCAGCAGGAGAGATGGAAGGTTTATGTGGATGGATCCTCTTTCTCGTCGGGAAGTGGCGTCAGGATAGTCATGGTGTCCCCCTGGGAGGAATAAACAAGTCTAGAAATAACCCTTGACTTCAAGGCCTCCAATAATGAGGCGGAGTATGAGGCCTTGCTCATCGGGCTCCGAGCTGCAAAGAACATGTGGATAGCTCGGGTAATACTCTACTCCGATTCTCAGCTGGTGATTCAACAGAGTAACGGAAAGTTTGATATCAAAATGAGAATATGGTAAAGTATGCGGAGACATTAAATAAACTGACAAAGGCCTTTTCCGAGGTGGTTCTGGATCAGGTACCTCGGGAGAACAATGAAAAGGCAGACAAACTCGCAAAGATGGCTAGCTCTCTTGTTCCACCCTCGGGAAGAGAAATACAGGGGAAAGAGTTATTATCACAAGTATATCAGGTCGGGCAGAGTCAGGGCGGGGTGTCCACTTCGGACTGGAGACATGATATTTTGAGTATATTCTACGAAAGGTGGTGCCCGACGACCCATGGCGTGCTCGGGAAATCAAGCTTTGGGCACTGCGCTTCGTTATTCTGGATGACAAATTGTACAAGAGGTCCATCACGACCGCTGTTGAAGTGTCTCGGTCCCGACGAGGCCAAGTATGTACTAAGAGAGATTCATGAGGGGTGTTGTGGAAATCATCTCGGCGTGGTAGCTTTGGTTCGGAAAGCTATACTTGCAGGTTTCTTCTGGCACACTATGCAGCAGGATTCCACTGTCCTCGTACGATCTTGTCAGGGCTGTCAGAAGCATGCTAACCTTCAAAAACAGCCTGCCAAGCCCTTGAAAACTATTATCTCCTCATGCCCATTTGACCAGTGGGGCATGGATATTGTGGGACATTTCCCACCAGCTGGATGGCAGAGGAAATTCTTACTAGTTGCTGTGGATTAATTCTCTAAGTGGGTGGAGGCCGAACCCTGAGCAAAAATATCGGAGGCCGAGGTGTTGAAATTTCTGTGGAAGAATATTGTCTGTCGTTTTGAAGTACCTCGGCGACTTATCTCTGATAATGGGAGACAATTCTTTGGAGCTAAGGTTCGGGCATGGTGTCAGGAGTGGAAGATCGAGCAAGTCTTTACCTCGGTGGCATACCCTCAAGGCAATGGACAGGTAGAGGTCACCAACTGAACCATCGTGCAAGCCCTTAAAGCACGATTGGACTCGGCTCGAGGAAGATGGGTGGATGAATTATCAAGTGTACTGTGGGCTTATCGGACAACTACCCGAGCAGCTACCGGCGAAACGCCCTATTGCATGGTATATGGCACAGAGACACTTCTGCCTGCAGAGATCGGTCAGGATAGTCTTCGGGTTGAACAGTATGCGGAAGACAATGGGGAGATACGAGGCCTCGAGTTGGATCACCTGGAGGAAAGGAGGGCTCGGGCCGCTATACGCCTTGCAGCTTATCAGAGGAGAATGGAGCAAGCTCATAACAAGAGAGTTCGGCTTCGGAATATGAGTTAGGGGACCTCGTCTGGAGGAAGATACAATATGAAGGAGACAGAGGAAAACTGGATCCAAAGTATGAAGGGCCGTACAAGGTGGTTGGGAAAGCCGGAGTGGCCGCTTATTATCTAGAGGACGCACAAGGAAAGAGAGGACATCGGCCATGGAATGTTATTCATCTTCGGAAGTATTATGCTTAAGTTCTTTGTTATTTATAAAAACGTCTTGCTCGGCTACTGCTTGTAACAACTATCTTAAAGAATAAAAGTTATTTTTCTCTCAATTCATGGTCTTTACTAGCAAGAAACACCTCGGATGGAAACCCCACTCGAGCATTTAAGTCCAGTTCCGCACTGGCCACTCGCATAGCTCTCTACGCAAACACATAAGCCCGACCCACTCGGCACCTAAGCCCAGTTCCGCACTGGCACCTCCTCGGGTGGCAACCCCACTTGAGCACCAAAGCCCAGTTCCGCATTGGCCACTCGCGTAGCTCTTCTACGCAAACACATAAGCCCGACCAGCTCGACACTTAAGCCCAGTTCCGCATTGGCACTTCCTCGGAATGCAACCCCACCCGACCGAGGAAGACCTGATAATCTCGGGAAACAAACCTACAACAAAGTAAAGGAAGGGGCAAATATCACCCCTGCTCGATCTTCGCCCTTGGCAATTGCGACTTCATGTTAACACTGGGCAGTTCTCGTTCACTTGAGAAAGCTCGGGTTGTATTAATTATATGTGCTCTTGGAAAGCTCGGGTTACTTTGTTCGGCTATACGATTAATTGGGATACGCTATATCCTATCGCTCCGTTAGCTCGGGATGTCCCACTTCCCATTTTATGGTATCGTCGGGGCACTTTTTTTGGTTATGCATGATTATTCTACACGTGATGGCTTTTGATCACCTAGGAAAGCTCGAGCTATGTTATTTAACTACTCCTGATTATGTCAACTCTTGGCTGCCCATATTATGTGATGGGATGGTTGGGTTACCCCGATTCGTTCTTAAGTATCGGTGAAGTAAATGTAAAAGTAAATGTAAAGCTCGGGAAATAGAAGTGAGAAAAAATAGTACTTCATTAATCATTAAGTTTTACAGTGCGGCAAAAAGTAATTACGCATCATTTAGGGGGGCTCGGGGGAGTGCTCTCATCTCTTGAGACCTCTCCCTCTTCTTCTTCTTCTTCTTCTTCTTATTCTTCCTCGGCGTCCTCATCTGGCATCTCCCGCAAAGCCTTCTTCATATCCAGGAATGGGGGATGCTCCTCCTCAGGATAACCATTAGCTCGGAATTGAGCCACGGCACCGTCAAAACTTGATTTGAAGTAGGCTACAGACTTCATCACGCACAACCGGTCGAACTCCGAGGACTTGAGGAAATCATCCTTCCAGAGAGTCCGAGCGTTGGTGACTTCAGCCCTCAGGCGCTCGACCTCCTCAGCGGCTCGGGCCCGGGTCCTCTCGAGCTCAGCCTCGGCATCAGTTTTGGCCTCAAGAGCCTCTTCGAGCTCAACCCACAGTGCCTCCTCCTCGGTAGCCCGAGCGACGCGCTCGGTAACAATCTGGCTCCTCAACGCCTCTTGCACAGCCTCCGCCGCCTTATTCCAAAGCCCAGTTCCGCACTGGAACCTCCTCCGGGTGACAACCACACTTGACGCACCAAAGCCCAGTTCCGCACTGGCCACTCGCGTAGCTCTTCTACGCAAACACATAAGCCCGACCAGCTCGACACTTAAGCCCAGTTCCGCATTGGCACTTCCTCGGAATGCAACCCCACCCGACCGAGGAAGACCTGATAATCTCGGGAAACAAACCTACAACAAAGTAAAGGAAGGGGCAAATATCACCCCTGCTCGATCTTCGCCCTTGGCAATTGCGACTTCATGTTAACACTGGGCAGTTCTCGTTCACTTGAGAAAGCTCGGGTTGTATTAATTATATGTGCTCTTGGAAAGCTCGGGTTACTTTGTTCGGCTATACGATTAATTGGGATACGCTATATCCTATCGCTCCGTTAGCTCGGGATGTCCCACTTCCCATTTTATGGTATCGTCGGGTCACTTTTTTTGGTTATGCATGATTATTCTACACGTGATGGCTTTTGATCACCTAGGAAAGCTCGAGCTATGTTATTTAACTACTCCTGATTATGTCAACTCTTGGCTGCCCATATTATGTGATGGGATGGTTGGGTTACCCCGATTCGTTCTTAAGTATCGGCGAAGTAAATGTAAAAGTAAATGTAAAGCTCGGGAAAGAGAAGTGAGACAAAATAGTACTTCATTAATCATTAAGTTTTACAGTGCGGCAAAAAGTAATTACGCATCATTTAGGGGGGCTCGGGGGAGTGCTCTCATCTCTTGAGACCTCTCCCTCTTCTTCTTCTTCTTCTTCTTCTTCTTCTTCTTCTTCTTCTTCTTCTTCTTCTTCTTCTTCTTCTTCTTCTTCTTCTTCTTCTTCTTCTTCTTCTTCTTCTTCTTCTTCTTCTTCTTCTTCTTCTTCTTCTTCTTCTTCTTCTTCTTCTTCTTCTTCTTCTTCTTCTTCTTCTTCTTCTTCTTCTTCTTCTTCTTCTTCGGCGTCTTCATCGGGCATCTCCCGCAAAGCCTTCTTCATATCCAGGAATGGGGGATGCTCCTCCTCAGGATAACCATTAGCTCGGAATTGAGCCACGGCACCGTCAAAACTTGATTTGAAGTAGGCTACAGACTTCATCACGCACAACCGGTCGAACTCCGAGGACTTGAGGAAATCATCCTTCGAGAGAGTCCGGGCGTTGCTGCCTTCAGCCCTCAGGCGCTCGACCTCCTCAGCGGCTCGGGCCCGGGTCCTCTCGAGCTCAGCCTCGGCATCAGTTTTGGCCTCAAGAGCCTCTTCGAGCTCAACCCACAGTGCCTCCTCCTCGGTAGCCCGAGCGACGCGCTCGGTAACAATCTGGCTCCTCAACGCCTCTTGCACAGCCTCCGCCACCTTATTCTCCTGAGCCCTAATGGCCTTCAGCTCATCGAGTTGTGCGGTCAGCTCGGCGTGGTTCCCCATCGCCTCAATGAAGAGTTGGCGGCAGTCGTTCGCCTCCCGTTGGGCTCGGGTGAGGAGTTTCACCACCTCACCTCCCCAAACCACGGCCTGCATGAAAATCAAAGATTATCAAGCTAACGCAAGCAAAAACTAAAGCTCGGGAGGGCGAGAACGTACCGCTGCAATCTGCGACGCGAATAGTCCCACGGCCTCGGTGTCCGAGGCCTCCTCCAATCTCCCCAGGTCACGTTCAGGGGCTATGTTACAGATGAACTTGGTTGCTACAGCCGCCGTCGGGGCCACCACCAACGAATCCTCGAGGTAGCTGAAGGTAGGGACTCTTCCAGAGCCCGACTCCTTCATCGATCCCCCCTCGGGTCAGGACGCCCCTCAGTCTTCGGGATGGGAGGCGTCGGGGATCGGTGCTCCTCCGTGGTCGAGGCTCTTTGGTCCCCGGAGGCCGAGGCCTCATCCTTCTTCTTCTTCCTTTTCTCCCGACGGGTCTCCTTCTAGGCCGTGGTAGAAGCCCTCCTCTTCTTCGTTGCCTTCTTGGGGCGCACGGCTTCCCCCTCGGTTTCTTCTATGAACTGCAGCATCTCGGCCTTCCCCATGCGTTCTTCTGCAAAAGAAATAATAAGGAAAGCGTTAGTTCGGGCAAAACACAGGCTCGGGTGTATAAGGTAGGGCTAGACACAACTATACCGAGGTCCCCAGCGAGCTCGACCCCCTTCCTGCTAAACTTGAAGAAGCACATGAGATCTTCCTTTATCAGTTCGGGAGCATTGTAGCTCTTACCACGCTTAGCCTCTAGGAAGGAGGTCAGGCTCGGGGCTCGGTCGGGAGTTCGGGGTGTGAGGGTGAATACATTGTCCCTCGAGGACATCTCACATTTCCACGGGTCCCTCTTCGCATCCCGCTTAATGTAAAAAAACCTGCTCATCCACCCCTTATAGAAGCTCGGGTTCCCCTTAATAAATGTATGATCCCCCTTGTGGGAGATTGATGGTCCCAGAAATAGGATCAATATGCGTATAGGAGTTCAGAAAGGGGGGGGGGGGGGTTGAATGAACTCCTTTTGATTTTAGATTTTCGAAACTCTTTTAAACTGTTTTACAAGCACTGCTTAACTTAAGTTTGAGTTACCAAACTTAAGGATCTCAGTTTTATGCAAATCTCTTGGCCAACAAAAATAGTGCGGAAAGAGGCCAATTGATTTGGGAACAGACAAACAGTAAATAGATAGCTGAATGTAAAAGATAAGAGTCAGGGATTTGTTTCTGAAAGTTCGGACTTCAATGTCCTACGTCTCCCCTTCTTCCTCCTCGGAAGGTATCACTAGAAGATTTGATGCAAGTAGCCTTTCTACAAACACCCAATCACACAAGCCTCACTTGTATGAACTCCTAGACTCACTAACTTCACAAGCAGACGTTGCTGCTGGTTACAAGTAATGAAATGATATTTTTGAACTGCTTCACAAAGCCAGTTCGTTATAGACTCAATAAATATGACAATGAATACAATTTATGAGTGTTGTAAGATTCTCTGGTTTCTAAAACAAAGAAACTCGATTCAACAAGATGAACCAGAGAATGGACTCGAAGGTTTGTGTATGAACAACAACAGTAGTGTTCTTCGAGTCTTGTGAGCTTTTTGAATATGTTCAACAGATAGAAAGCTCTGAGTATTTTGACAGCGTGACCGCGATGATAACAAGAGTGAAGGATGTTTTCTTCAATCCAGATTCTGCTATTTATAGGCTTCGATTTCAACGGTCATTAAATTCTTCAAAGGAAATAAATCCCGTTTGAATCTCTGTCAAATTTGTACACCGTAATTCCTGCTCCACCAAGAGGCAAGTCGCACAATTTCAGAGAAAATTTTGCGTTGTACCATATTTGTGCAAACTCCGTAAACCACCCTCTGAGATAGTGTACTATTTATCAAAAATAGTACTGACACTGTTCCCTCAATTAATGGCATATGTACGATTCAATCTTCGCCTTTGATTTCTTCTGATATGAACGTTTGAATCGATTCATAGTTCGCGAAACTACTGAAGACTTGAATCCCTGATAGGTGTACAACTGCTGATGGCTTCAACGACTGACGATATTCACCAGCTGGTCGCTTGAAATATTTTACTTCAAAAAGTATCGGCTGGTCCAAGATCACTGTAGCTACCTGCTGGTTTTCCTTATCGCAAAAAGCATCTGCTGAATCGTAGCGCGAAGGCAAAACACTGTCGTATCTATTTAACCAAACGACATCGTTTAACTACCGCTAATCATTAAGTACCATCGACTGGTAAACAATCCACTGTAGCTCTCTGCTGATTCTCACTGTAGCCATCTGCTGAATATCGCTGTAGCTACCTGCTGAATTATCAACGCAAACTCCAATGACTGAGATTATAGCGCTAGATCAAAACGCTGCCGTTTCAACTTATTTGAACGCTGTCGTTTTGACTAATCCAAACGCTGTTGTTTTGTAATCCTTAACAAAACACGCTATCTCTCAAACGCTTGCGCCTGTTGATTGCTAGTCAACTGGTGATTCTTTCATCTGCTGATTTCCTCTGAATAAGCATTCTGCTGAAATCAACTATCAACTGATAATATCACCAACTGATCCACTGTAGCTTACAACTGATAGTTCCAACTGCTGAATCAATAGCTGATTTCCTCTGAATAAGCATTCTGCTGAAATCAACTATCAACTGATAATATCACCAACTGATCCACTGTAGCTTACAACTGATAGTTCCAACTGCTAAATCAATAACCATCGGCTGAAAGTATTCTCTTGTTAAATTGCGACGGCTGATTTGTCCAATAGCAACTAGTCTTATTTTGTTATCACCAAAACTAATAAATTTTATCGTAACAATTTCCCCCTTTTTGGTGATGACAAAACTTAGCAGTCGAGAAAAAAATAAATATGCAAAGATAAATTGCACACGGACTGCTGGAATCAAATTTCATTGATTGAAGATAAAGTACTAGTACAAAAGATTTGTACAAGTTCTATTAACCCTAAGTCTGTCCTAGTATCTCCTTCTTTTGCTCGATCCACTCAGCCTTCTGATCCTTCTTTGTCTTTCTCTTTCTCTTTCCATTTCTTCTTAACGTCTATCTGCCTCACGAATTCTTTCCGCTGTTTCTTCCAACTCTTCCAATCTTGCAACATGTCCACTATCTCGAATTTGAACATCAGAAGGAGGAGGTTGGGATTGAGATTGAGGGCCTCGGCTGCTGCTTTCACCCTTTTTGTTATCACCACCCCGATTGATATATGCCACGAGTTCACTTAGTTGGGTGGTAATGACATTCAGTGACTGCTGGTCTTGAGCGATGAACTCCAAAAGATCATTCCTAGTAGCAGCCACCTGCTCATCCAGAGAGTTGATTTTAGCAATAAGCTCTTGGTGAGTCTCCTTAACTACTCGCCGAATCTCAACAACATCGAGACCAGTAGTCACAATTCCAGTGCTAAGTTGCTTGTGAGATGATCTTAACTCCAACGATGAGAGATTGCGATGATCAGTGGAATCTCTGCGCAACGCCCCAAGTACCTTATCTTGTGCATCGAGGCGTGCGATAACTTTATTCTCAAAGTTGGAGAGGTGCAATGATAGTATATCCCTGAGCTTGGCACCTTCATCTCGTTCACAGATTTGATCAATTTAAGCACGCAACTGATTCAAGGCATCTGTAATATCCGGAGTAGGAGCAGCAGCAGCAGTTTCCGCAAAATCCATTGAAATATCTGTTGGGTAGCCACGACGGATCCGGATCATGCCTCCCGACGAGGCAGTGGAAGAACAAAAACAATACCGGGAGACGATTAATACGATAAAAACTAACATGCTATGACATTCATAGGGCGTTTAGATTGCTACCTTGCTGGCAACTCGTGCCTGGCTCCGACCGATTTCGTAAAGAAAACGGCACTTCACGGTAGGCGGCGGTAGATATCGTCAATCAGGTCCACGACCGGAGACGGGATTCCTTCGTCAGCCAGCACTAGAAGGCCTGACGAGATCGGTGCGGATGGATTATCCTCGTCAAGATTGGCCGGAAACAATTTTCCGGCGAGCGGCGGCGGCGGCGGCGGCGAGCGGCGGCGGAGGCGGGAGAGGTGCAATGATAGTATATCCCTGAGCTTCGGCACTTCATCTCGTTCACAGATTTGATCAATTTAAGCACGCAACTGATTCAAGGCATCTGTAATATCCGGAGTAGGAGCAGCAGCAGCAGTTTCCGCAAAATCCATTGAAATATCTGTTGGGTAGCCACGGCGGATCCGGATCATGCCTACCCGGCGAGGCAGTGGAAGAACAAAAACAATACCGGGAGACGATTAATACGATAAAAACTAACATGCTATGACATTCATAGGGCGTTAAGATTGCTACCTTGCTGGAAACTCGTGCCTGGCTCCGACCGATTTCGTAAAGAAAACGGCACTTCACGGTAGGCGGCGGTAGATATCGTCAATCAGGTCCATGACCGGAGACGGGATTCCTTCGTCAGCCTGCACTAGAAGGCCTGACGAGATTGGTGCGGACGGATTATCCTCGTCAAGATTGGCCGGAAACAATTTTCCGGCGAGCGGCGGCGGCGGCGGCGGCGGCGGCGAGCGACGGCGGAGGCGCGGCGTGAGGTTGAAGAAGAGAGGGGGCGGCGGTTATGATGCTAGGTTTAGGGTTAGGAGTCTAACGATCAAGTGTTGTGTTATGTCATAATGAAGTTAAATCTAATTAAATAGACTTGGTGATGGATTTGGATCCGGCCCAACGGGCCCGGGTCCAACGGATGAACATTCGGTTCATCCCCATCACCGAGACTTCATCGTAACTCCGATCGCCGATCAGATTGGACGGATCGACTCACTTTCCAAAACTGAATACTATGATCTGAAAAACCATTTTTCAGAACCCCAGTGCAAAATGACCGTTTTGCCCCTCAACATCGGCAAATCACGATTTGACCTCTGTTGACCTTTTAGGAAGTCGCACTCCCAAAATCCTCTTCGTATGCTCAACACATTGAGCTGAGTATCCGTGCGGAAATCTCGAATCCAGTACTTGTGTGACCCTCAATGGTTCAGGGATACAGCTAGCCATGGGCCCACAACCATTGTGGCTCCGGAATCACAATTCCGGACTTGCCCAACGGATCATGGTAAAAGCGTCTAGCAACATCGCCCCATGATCCCCTAGGTATCACTGATAGTGCCTGCAAGAACCAGTTTGTCGTGGTTAGCATACAGTACGGTCCTTTCAATCCATATATCCCGATCAGATCAACGACCATTGGTAAATCGAGATTCGCTATAGATCCGATAGCTATGCATACATCTTGGAGATCGAATAGTGACATCACGAGTGTAACTAGGTAAACCCATTTACCTAAAACACTTCTAGTACTCTGGCCAGAGATTTATACACTATTATCCCCTCAGATAGCATAGGATATCCACGCATGTCTGCGAGCGGTGAATCCTCCACAACGATGCATCGAATCCTACATGCATCGGGGTCTCACCCAATCCCGACGCCTTATGACCCCAAGTGAGTCGGCAAACGGGTCAAAGTGAGACGCCTATCATGTAGAGTCTCAATGACGTTTCGAGTCGTGAGGACTAATCAGTACAACCAAGACCTCGGACTTATCCACTCGACAAATGGTAAACACTTGGAAAGTCCGAAGGAGGGTAGTTCGATAGATCACCAGGTCACTATCTATCTGCATGCTCAGAACATCACAATGTTCCCTACCAATGAAACATGTTACTTCGCATCATAGATACTAGTCTCGAACTCGGGCGGCCTTATCCTCATTTTGACGGCCCAATCGACTAGGAACATGTTCAGAATACACAGTGACTATTAGATGTGTTTCATGATAGCCGTCATACTCACTATCACATCTAACATACACTTTAGTGCATTCTAGGTCTTTACTCAACGCAATTTTTAATCATCATACACACAATGAAAGTAAAGAATGCCATATAAGTAAATGCGAATATCATATATAAAGATTGTCATATACAAGAGTCTATAAACCCACACGCCACAAGTTGGCTAGTTGGGCATCTACTCTAACAATCTCCCACTTGCCCTAAAGCCAACTACTCATCAGACGCAGTCCCATTGTTTCGTGATGTTTTTCAAACAACGGTCCAGGCCAGGGCTTCGTAAGTGGATCAGCAACATTGTCCGTAGAGGTGACTCTCTCAACTGCTATGTCACCTCTAGCCACAATATCCCGGATTATGTGGTATTTCCTCAGTATGTGTTTGGATCTTTGGTGAGACCTAGGCTCCTTTGCTTGCGCAACGGCACCCGTGTTGTCGCAGTACACCGGGACTGGACCAACTCCATTAGGAATGACGCCCAACTCTTGGACAAAATTCCTTATCCAAACGGCCTCCTTAGCAGCAGCTGATGCTGCGATGTACTCAGCCTCAGTGGTTGAATCCACGATGGTGTCTTGCTTGGAACTATTCCAAGAGACAGCACCACCATTGAGCATGAATACAAATCCAGAGGTTGATTTGAATCATCCACGTCACACTGGAAGCTAGAATCAGTGTAGCCTTCCAGTTTCAGTTCACCACCCCCATAGAACATGAACATATTCTTAGTCCTTCGTAAGTACTTAAGAATATCCTTCACGGCCTTCCAATGCAATTGGCCGGGGTTGGCCTGGTAGCGGCTCGTGACGCTCAGAGCATATGCGACATCCGGTCTAGTCGAGATCATGCCATACATAATACTACCTATTGCCGAGGCATATGGTACACGTGCCATACTCTCTATCTCCTCATCAGTCTTTGGACACATAGACTTAGATAGAGTGACCCCGTGGCACATAGGTAGGTGTCCTCTCTTGGACTCTTCCATAGAAAACCTCTTAAGTATGGTATCGATGTAGGTAGCTTGAGTGAGTCCGAGCATCCGTTTAGATCTATCCCGATAGATCTGTATTCCAAGAATATAGGATGCTTCACCCATGTCCTTCATCGAAAATCTACTAGACAACCATACTTTAGTTGACTGCAGCATTCCTACATCATTCCCAATGAGTAGAATGTCATCAACATAAAGTACGAGGAATGTCACAGCGCTTTTAACTACCTTCTTGTAAACACATGGCTCCTTGGGATTCTTGATGAAACCGAATTCCTTAATCATTTCATCGAATCTCAGGTTTCAACTTCGTGATGCTTGTTTGAGACCGTAGTTCGATCTCTGAAGCTTGCATAGCTTATGCTCGCTTACAACAGATGTGAAACCCTCAGGCTGCATCATATAGATCTCTTCCTTAATGTTTCCATTAAGGAACGCAGTTTTCACATCCATTTGCCATATCTCATAGTTGTACCATGCGGCTATGGCTAATAAGATTCTAATTGACTTGAACATTGCGACTGGCGAGAATGTTTCATCATAGTCAACGCCTTGCCTTTGAGTGTAATCTTTCGCGACCAGTCATGCCTTGTTGGTCATTACCTTACCAATAGGCCCAAGTTTCCTCTTGTATACCCATTTACATCCAATAGGAACAATTCCTTCGGGAGGGTTGACAAGAGTCCAAACTTGGTTAGCATGCATTGAGTCAAACTCAGACTGCATTGCTTTAAGCCATAAATTAGAATCAGCATCGGAAATTGCCTCCTTGAAAGTCCTTGGATCAGATCCAACAACTTGATCACTTTGATCATATTCAAGGAGAAAACCATATCTCTCAGGAGCCCTAGGAACCCTTTCGGATCTCCTAGGTGCGACCATTTCTGGTACTGGCTCTGGAGGTGCGGGAGATTCATTTGGTACTTCAGTTGGTTCTCGAACCTCTTCGAGTTCTACTATTTTGCCTTTTCTATCAAGTAGAAATTCCTTTTCCATAAAGGTGGCATTTCTAGAAACAAACACTTTTGTTTCGCTGGGATAGTAGAAGTAGTATCCAATGGAATTCTTTGGATACCCAATGAAGTAGCATAAGATGGATCTCGTATCCAGCTTATCTCCCACTGTCTGCTTCACGTAAGCAGGACATCCCCAAATCCTCATGAATGAGTACTTGGGTGGTTTGCCCATCCACATCTCATATGGAGTCTTATCCACTGCCTTGGTGTGGACACTGTTCAACAACATTACCGCCGTTTCGAGCGCATAGCCCCAAAACGAGGTAGGAAGTTCAGTGAAGCTCATCATAGATCGAACCATGTC
>KV015655.1:29820-47961 GCA_001598015.1 Dorcoceras hygrometricum
AAATCATTGTACATCTTTCTGCCACCCGGGTGAATACTGAATTTACTTCGATGGGCTTCATTCAAAATTTTTTCTTTCAATTCCACGACATCTGGAACAACAAGTCTGCTGTTTACATACAACACATCTTCGTTGTCAATGCGGTACTCAGCTTGATGTCCTGCTTTCACCAGCTCAATCGATTTCTGGGTATTCACATCTCTCTTTTGTGCTTCCTTAATTCGAATCAGCAGATCCGGTTCAGTACTGATAGCACAAATTCTCATTGGTTTTCTTTCTGTTTCAATTATATATCCAGAAATGCAGCAAGTTTCTATCAAATTGGACATTCCAATCGTAGTCAAAGATAGAGCGCAAATCTTTCTACTCAAAGCATCAGCTGCTGCATTCGATTTTCCTGGGTAGTACTTGGTTTCACAATCAAAATCTTTCAATAAATCCATCCATCTTCTTTGTCTCATGTTCAATTCTGACTGGGAAAACAGATACTTCAGGCTCTTATGATCCGAAAAGATTTCAAATTTCTCACCATACAAATAATGTCGCCATATCTTTAAGGCAAACACGATGGCTGCTAATTCAAGATCATGAATTGGATAGCGAATTTCATGAGGTTTGAGCTGTCTTGAGGCGTATGCAATCACATGACCTCGCTGCAATAGAACACACCCTAATGGTGAGATGCATCGCAATACACCACAAATCCACCAGTACCTACAGGAATTGATAGAACTGGTGCAGTAGTTAGTCTCTTTTTCAACTCAAGAAAACTGTTCTCGCATGCTTCTGACCAAACAAAGGGCGCATTTTTCTGTGTCAGCTGAGTTATAGGCTTTGCCATACTCAAACAATCCTGAATAAATCGGCGATAATACCCTGAAAGACCCATAAAACTTCGAATTTCAGGCACAGATTTTGGTCTAGGCCAATTGATTACTGCCTCTATCTTACTGGGATCAACTGAAATTCCAGTCCCAGAGATAATATGCCCAAGAAATACAACTCTTTGTAGCCAAAACTCACATTTCGACAACTTCGCATACAGCTTTTCATTTCTCAAAGTCTGCAACACTGTTCGAAGATGACTCGCATGATCATTCAGATTCTTCGAATAGATTAGAATATCATCAATAAATACAATCACAAAATCATCAAGATATCGTTGGAAGACTCGGTTCATTAAACTCATGAACACTGCTGGTGCATTAGTCAATCCAAATGGCATGACTACAAATTCATAGTGTCCATATCTTGTTCGAAAGGCAGTCTTTGATATGTCTTCATCTTTTACTCGCAGTTGATGATATCCCGATCTCAAATCAATCTTTGAATACACTGTCGAACCTTGCAACTGATCAAATAAATCATCTATTCGTGGCAAAGGATACTTATTTTTTACAGTTGCTTTGTTCAATTGCCGGTAATCAATGCATAGCCTCATCGATCCATCTTTCTTTCGCACAAATAATACTGGAGCACCCCAAGGAGAAACACTTGGTCTAATTTATCCCTTGGTAAGAAGATCCTCCAGCTGATCTTTCAATTCTTTCAATTCAATTGGTGCCATTCTATATGGTGCTTTCGATATTGGTTGTGTACCTGGCATCAATTCAATGCTGAAGTCTACCTCTCGATATGGAGGTAATCCTGGGATCTCATCAGGAAACACATCAGCAAACTCGCACACTACTGGTATATCAACCAGATTCGGGCTACTTTTCTTTGTATCTATTGCATAATCAGAAATCCCTCCTGCTCCTTTCTGCAATAGATTATTCATTGTAATAGCAGAGATCAAAGGAATTCTGGCTCGTGATCCCTTACCATAGAATTTCCATTCATCAGCGTGCTCTGGTTTGAATCGAACCACTTTCTGAAAACAATCCACTGTTGCTCTATACTTGGTTAGCATATCAATGTCCACGATACAATCAAAATCAGATAATCCAAGAACAACACAATCAATTGCAATGGCATGACCCTCAAACTGTAATACACAATTTCTAACCGCTGTGATCGATACCATTCCCTTCCCCAGAGGTGAAGAAACCGATACTATTTCAGTTAAAGGTTCAGCAGACAACTTGTGTGTTACCACAAAATTCTCAGAAATGAAGGTATGTGATGCACCAGTATCAATTAAGACATAAGCTGGAAAGTTGCACAAGTAGCAGTTACCTGAAATAACATCATCTGGGACTGCCTGTGCTTGCTCTTCAGTCAATGCAAACACTTTTCCTTGTTGCTTTGGAGGTTGGCTCACTGTCTGGCTTCCTCCTTGTCGGTTTTGTTGCAGGTTTTGAGGTTGATAAGATTGTACAGAGGATCTTTCAGGTGCTGGCATTGCTCTTGTTGCTGCTGAATTCTGGAAATTCCCAGAATTACGTTGAGGACATATTCTCGCAAAATGTCCCGGCTGGTTACAAATACGGCAGAGGCCAGATACTTCTCTGCATTCTTCTGTGGCATGTTTTCCTCCACATTTGGTACAGTAATCGCCAGCTTGTGGTCCATGTTGCATTTGTTTGAAATCGCTCGAGCTGGAAGAAATGCTGGTTCCAGATCGTTTAAATTGTTTCCCTTTTCCCTTAAAAAAATTTTTCTTTTTCCCGCTACTGCTGCTTCCAGCTCAAAGCGAGGAGGTGGTGGAATCTGAGGATTCTCTGCTGCTTTGGCTGCTGCTGGCACAAATTGTGCTCTCCGCTGCCTCAGCAATCCAGCTTCAGCTCCTTTTGCTCGATTCAACGCATCAGCAAAAGTATTGGCTCTTCCAGTATTTACTAAAGTAAAGACATCTGGATTCAATCCATTAATGAATTGATCCGCTTGAGCTTCATCTCGAACTAGACGAACTACTGGTACCTGAACGTTTAAACTGTTTTCCTTTTCCTTTAAAGAAATTTTTCTTTACACTACTGCTGCCTCCAGTATCAAATCGAGGGGGTGGTGGAATCTGTTGTTTATATTGAGGTGATCTCGCTGATAGTGGCACAAACTGTGCTCCTCGTTTCCTTATTAACCCTGCTTCAGCTCCCTTTGCAATGCATCAGCAAAGGTATTCGGTCACCCTGAATTCACCAAGGCGAACACATCGGGATTCAAGCCATTTATGATCTGATCGGCTTGAGCTTCATCGCTAACAGCAACGTGCGGAGCAAATTTGAGTAAACTTGTGAACTTGGCAACATATTCTTCAATGTTCAATTGCCCTTGTCGCAAATTCGCAAACTCTGCTCCTTTGTCCTTCCGATAAGAAACAGGAAAGAATCGTTGATAGAAAGCAGTTTTGAACACAGACCAAGTAACAACAGTACCTTGGTTTTCCAACACTTTCTTCTTCGCTATCCACCAGCTTTTACCAAGGCCATGCAGCTGATGAATTATCAATCTCACGTCGACGATCCTTGGTATAATCTAACGCTTCAAATAACTGTTCTATGTCTTCTAACTAGTTTTCGCAATCAATAGCACTTTCGGTTCCTGTCAATGTTGGTGGTTTAAACGACTGGAATCGTTTTAACAAAGTCTCCATGGAGTAGCAGCTGCATTTCAAAGTCTCAGTAGATGTACTGCCTTGTTCTGTCTGTCGATTCGTAATTCTTCGAGGAGGCATATCTAAGAATCAAACAGACGGGTTTATCATTTCTCATCAAACAAGAACAAATCAATTTCAGTCCCTCCTCTGATTAGCATACATCAATGTACTGCTGCTCAAAAGATCGAGTGCTGATTCATACTTTACTCAATACATGTTGTTAATCATTTCCAACGCATGTACTTCTCATAGTTCTTCGGTATATTCTTACCATTTATTCACAAAAATCATGTGATATCAATTCAAAAGCAGTAAGACATATACCACACAAGCATGCAATTCATCATAGAACGAACTCAATCTACCCAACTCATCTAGTTCAAAGATCTCACTATTGCAGTAACAAGGCTCTGATACCACCTGTTGTGAGGCTCTCTGCTCACAATTAATCTTCTAATCTTAATCAGTGGGTTAATAATATAAACTAAACAAGTTTAACAATCTAATCTGGTTTATACATAACGTAAAAAAAAAATTTCGACCAGCAGAAGCGGAAGTCAGCAGAAGCATAATCAACTCAGCTGGTAGCGTATAAATGATTCCTTTACACAAAACTTCAAAGTTTACAACGGTTACAGGCTAAGTTAACTAGTAAATGTTTAAGTTTGTTATACAAAACCAGACGTAAGCAACTTAAGACCAGTCGTCCAAACATCTAGTTTATCAGCTGGTGCTTCATCTTCCTGCTGCTTATCTAGTGTCTAGGTAGTATCTCTCGCTACCCATAGTTGCTCCCCACTAGTTCTTTCTTCCTGTTGTCATGCACACATACAAAACAAAACAACAGCCGGATAAACTCCGGTGAGAATCATCTCAATATAATCAGCAGGTACGCATAAGAACAATAAAATGCATAACAGTATATCAACTGTAAATAAATGCAATGATAGGGAATGATTCTAGTTCTTCTTTTCAATCTCAGAATTGATTCCATATCAGTTCGACGCCATCAAGATTCGTATCCGATCTTGACATGAATATTCATCTATCGAAACCATCTCCGGCTTCGAAAATCAGGCCAACTCAGTCCTGGGCATTAGAATCAATTCAATTCTCTTTAAGATGCAAACTCATGCAAATATAAAAGATCCACTACCTGTGATGGATCGACACACACATAACTCAAGTTCTAAATCAAGAACAGTAACTATATATGTATGTGATTTCAGCGGAATACTCAAGAAATATCATTCTCGAGTAATCTAGTTCCTGACTCTTCTGTCAGATTATACCTTCGTTCCTCTGTTCTCAAATACTTCAATCAGTGTTCTTAAGCTCTGTTCTTCACTTCCGGAGATACTCGCAAGAGCAAAGGTCGATAGCTGAAATTAAGATGTTCTCAGCATTTCAAATTCACGCTTATTTATAGACAACGCTCTTCTGTATTTCTTGCAGCATTTCCAACGTATTCAATTCGAGTTCCACGTGTCATGCTGAGTATTCAAACAAGATATACTCCCACCGCTTCGAAGGTGGATAACGATAAACAGATTCCTCAACTGCTGTTCATCGTCCTCAGTCGCTGTTCGAACATCGTTGTTCTTCAGCAGACGCAAGAATCAGCTGTTGTAATAACCAGTCGCAACAACAGGAATCCAGTCGCAACATAAATCCAGTCGCAACATTAATTCAGTCGCAACACTTCAAAGCTCAAAACGATGTCGTTATAACTAATCTCAACGACGTCGTTACATGTCATCAGCTGGTGCTACTTCACTTAAAAGAACCAGCAGCTGGTCGCACTTCTATTATAACAGCTGATTTCGCAATAATAGTCGAAACGGTATCGTATCAACATCTCCTGGTTATAATCAAAACGGTGTCGCATTGATCCCTCGACTGGATAATCAGCAGATACCAAAATCTCTCGACTGATTTCCAATCTCTCGTCTGGTTGCTAAACGACGACGTATCAATGCTCATAGTCATAATTCAAAACGCTGTCGTATATTCTCTCAGCTGGAACTAATTTTCCCTCGACTGGTTTGCGTTTAATATCAAAACGACGACGTCTTACCTACGTCATCATCAACCAGCAGATACAACAATAACCAGCAGATGCACATCAATGACCAGCAGGTACATAAACCAGCAGATGCGTAAGAAACTCTTGCTGCTGATTTCTCGTGCGTAACAATAACTAACACGTGGCGCTTTCTCATTGACCCTTCTATTCGCGCGTCTGTTTCCAGCTGAAATCAACACTAATGCTTCAACTGAATTTCAAAATTCTACCAGTCGCGAGCTATAGTAACCTGCTGCTGATTTTATCAACTCGCTTCGTCTGGTTACTGCGTCTGGTTCTTATACTTAACGTGATTTAACGATCTTCAGTTCATGAATCACCCAACACTTCCAGAAGAAATCCGAGCTCATAATCAAGCTTCATCAAATTCTTGAATGTAGAAATTACTCCACTAATCCACTTCTTAATGATTCTGGGCATTACAATAAAGAAGGACAAACCCGTCCTCCTTCTGGGTTCTTCTTCCTCTGCGAAGAAGGGGCCCAGACGCAAGAGCAAGAAGCGTTCTACTCCTGCGAAGGAGGAAAGGTCTGCCAAGAAGCCAAAGTCAAAGGCTTCTAAGCCAAACAAGAGCGAGGAAGTTTGCCACCACTGCCACAAGGCTGGGCATTGGAGGAGGAACTGCAAGGAGTACCTCGAGCAGTTGCAAACTGCAAAAGGTATTTCTATATTGAAATAAATATGTCTCTAAATTCAACTTCTTGGGTACTTGATACCGGATGTGGAACTCATATCTGCAATGATTTGTAGGTGATGACAAGAAGTCGACGTCTTAGAGAGGGTGAGACCCACTTGAGGCTTGGCAATGGAGCAAGGGTTGCTGCTATAGCTATAGGAGATGTTCATTTATTTCTGTCTTCAAATTTTAAGTTGTTGTTACGAGACGTTTTATTTGTTCCTGAATTAATTAAAAATATTATTTCTATTCCTATGCTTGATAGAGATGGATATTCTTGTATGTTTGCTAATTCGATTTGCAATATTTACAAGAATGAATGTTTAATTGAAATTGGGGAACGCGAAAATGATCTATACACCTTAAAATTAAAAGACGTTCCAACTCGCGATGTCGAAACCCTCCCGAAGTAATCGTTCCTATTGGGTGCAAATGGGTATACAAGAGGAAACTTGGGCCTGATGGTAAGGTAATGACCTACAAGGCACGACTGGTCGCGAAAGGTTACACTCAAAGGCAAGGTGTTGACTATGATGAAACCTTCTCGCCAGTCGTAATGTTCAAGTCGATTAGAATTTTGTTAGCCATAGCCGCATGGTACGACTATGAGATATGGCAAATGTATGTGAAAACTGCATTCCTTAATGGAAACATTAAGGAAGAGATCTATATTACGCAGCCTGAGGGTTTCACATCTGTTGGAAGCGAGCATAAGGTATGCAAGCTTCAGAGATCGATCTACGGTCTCAAACAAGCATCACGAAGTTGGAACCTGAGATTCGATGAAACAATTAAGGAATTTGGTTTCATCAAGAATCCCGAGGAGCCATGTGTCTATAAAAAGGTAGTTAAAAGCGCTGTGACGTTCCTTGTACTTTATGTTGATGACATTCTACTCATTGGGAATGACGTAGGAATGCTGCAGTCAACTAAAGTATGGTTATCTAGCAGATTTTCAATGAAGGACATGGGTGAAGCATCCTATATTCTTGGAATACAGATCTATCGGGATAGATCTAAACGGATGCTCGGACTCACCCAAGCTACCTACATCGATACCATACTTAAGAGGTTCTCTATGGAAGAGTCCAAGAGAGGACACCTACCTATGTGCCACGGGGTCACTCTATCCAAGTCTATGTGTCCAAAGACTGATGAGGAGATAAAGAGTATGGCACGTGTACCATATGCCTCGGCAATAGGCAGTATTATGTATGGCATGATCTCGACTAGACCGGACGTCGCATATGCTCTGAGTGTCACGAGCCGCTACCAGGCCAACCCCGGCAAATTGCATTGGAAGGCTGTGAAGGATATTCTTAAGTACTTACGAAGGACTAAGAATATGTTCATGGTCTATGGGGGTGGTGAACTGAAACTGGAAGGCTACACTGATTCTAGCTTCCAGTGTGACGTGGATGATTCGAAATCAACCTCTGGATTTGTATTCATGCTCAATGGTGGTGCTGTCTCTTGGAAGAGTTCCAAGCAAGACACCATTGCGGATTCAACCACTGAGGCTGAGTGCATTGCAGCATCAGCTGCTGCTAAGGAGGCCGTTTGGATAAGGAATTTCGTCCAAGAGTTGGGCGTCATTCCTAATGGAGTTGGTCCAGTCCCGGTGTACTGCGACAACACGGGTGCCGTTGCGCAAGCAAAGGAGCCTAGGTCTCACCAAAGATCCAAACACATACTGAGGAAATACCATATAATCCGGGATATTGTGGCTAGAGGTGACATAGCAGTTGAGAGAGTCGCCTCTGCGGACAACGTTGCTGATCCACTTACGAAGCCCTTGCCAGGACCCTTGTTTGAAAAACATCACGAAACAATGGGACTGCGTCTCATGAGTAGTTGGCTTTAGGGCAAGTGGGAGATTGTTAGAGTAGATGCCCAACTAGTCAACTTGTGGCGTGTGGGTTTATTGACTCTTGTATGAAACAATCTTTATATATGATATTTGCATTTATTTATATTGCGTTCTTTATTTTCATTATGTGTGTAATGATTTACAATTGCGTTGAGTAAAGACCTAGAATGCACTTAAGCGTATGTTAGATGTGATAGTGGGTATGACGACTATCATGGAACACATCTAATAGTCGCTGTGTATTCTGAACATGTTCCTAGTCGATTGGGCCGTCAAAATGAGGATAAGGCCGCCCGAGTTCGAGACTAGTATTTGCGATGCGAAGTACCATGTTTCATTGGTAGGGAACATTGTGATGTTCTGAGCATGCATATAGATAGTGACCTGGTGATCTATCGAACTACCCTCCTTCGGACTTTTTAAGTGGTTACCATTTGTCGAGTGGATAAGTCCGAGATCTTGGTTGTACTGATTAGTCCTCACGACTCGAAACGTCATTGAGACTCTACATGATAGGCGTCTCACTTTGACCCATTTGCCGACTCACTTGGGGTCATAAGGCGTCGGGATTGGGTGAGACCCCGATGCATGTAGGAGTCGATGCATCGTTGTCGAGGATTCACCGCTCGCAGACATGCGTGGATATCCTATGCTATCTGAGGGGATAATAGTGTATAAATATCTGGCCAGAGTACTAGAAGTGTTTTAGGTAAATGTGTTTACCTAGTTACACTCGCGATGTCACTATTCGATCTCCAAGATGTATGCATAGCTATCGGATCTATAGCGACTCTCGATTTGCCAATGGTCGTTCATCTGATCGGGATATATGGATTGAAAGGACCGTACTGTACGCTAACCACGACCAACTGGTTCTTGCAGGCACTATCAGTGATACCTAGGGGATCATGGGGCGATGTTGCTAGACGCTTTACCATGATCCGTTGGGCAGGTCCGGAATTGTGATTCCGGAGCCACAATGGTTGTGGGCCCACGGCTAGCTTTATCCCTGAACCATTGAGGGTCACAAAAGTACTGGATTCGAGATTCCCACACGGATACTCAGCTCAATGTGTTGAGCACGAGAAGAGGATTTTGGGGAGTGCGACTTCCTAAAAGTCAACAGGGGTCAAACCGGGGTTTCCCGCTGTTGAGGGGCAAAACGGTCATTTTGCACTGGGGTTCTGGAAAATGGTTTTTCAGATCATAATATTCAGTTTCGGAAACTGAGTCGATCTGTCCGATCTGATCGGAGATCGGAGTTACGGTGAAGTCTCGGTGATGGAGATGAAACGAATGTTCATCCGTTGGACCCAGGCCCGTTGGGCCGGATCCAAATCCATCACCTATTCTATTTAATGTAGACTTATGACTTAACCTAAAACACAAGATTACAAACCCTAACCCTAAGCACTAAAGAGCCGCCTCCCCTCCTCCTCTCCTCTCTCAAGCCGTCGCCGCCGCCGCCCGTCTTCGCCGGAAAATCGTTTTCGGCCAATTCGACGAGGAGAATCCGTTCGTGCTGATCTCGTCAGTCCTTCTAGTGCAGGCTGACGAAGGAGTCTCATTTCTGGTCGTGGACCGGATTGGCGATATCTACCGCAATCTACCGAGAAGAGCCGACGTTATTGTAACTACGGTTGGAGCCAGGCACAAGTGCCAGCAAGGTAGTGGTTTTGAACACCCTATGAATGACGATATTTGTATTGTTGTTGTTTTCGTATTGATCGCCTCTCGGCTCTATATTCTATGTTCTTCCGCTGCCTCGCCGGGGGGCGGATCCGGATCCCAAACACCTCAATGGTTCAGGGATACAACTAGCCGTGGGCCCACAACATGTGTGACTCCGAAACCACATTTTCGGACTAGCCCATCGGATCAAGGTAAAGCGCCTAGAAACATCGCCCCATGATCCACTAGGTATCACCGATAGTGCCTGCAAGAACCAGTTGGTCATGGTTAGCGTACAGTACGGTCCTTTCAACACATATATCCCGATCAGATCAACGACCATTGGTAAATCGAGAGTCGCTAGAGATCCGATAACCATGCATACATCTCGGAAATCAAATAGTGACATCACGTGTGTTACTAGGTAAATCCATTTACTTAAAACACATCCAGTACTCTGGCCAGAGATTTATCACACTATTATCTCCTCAGATAGCATAGGATATCCACGCACAAAGGCGAGCGGTGAATCCTCGACAACGAAGCATCGACTCCTACATGCATCGGGACCTCACCCAATCCCGCCACCTAATGACCCCAACTGAGTCGGTAAATGGGTCAAAGTGAGGCACCTATCATGTAGAGTCTCAATGATGTTTCGAGTAATGAGGGCTAATCTGTACAACCAAGACGTCGGACTTAATCCACTCGACAAATGGTAACCACTTGGAATGTCCGAACGAGGGTTGTTCGATAGATCACCAGGTCACTATCCATCTGCATGCTCATTTTCGGACTAGCCCATCGGATCATGGTAAAGCGTCTAGCAACATCGCCCCATGATCCCCTAGGTATCACTGATAGTGCCTGCAAGAACCAGTCGGTCATGGTTAGCGTATAGTACGGTCCTTTCAATACATATATCCCGATCAGATCAACGATCATTGGTAAATCGAGAGTCGCTAGAGATCCAATAACCATGCATCCATCTCGGAGATCAAATAGTGACATCGCGTGTGTTATTAGGTAAACCCATTTACCTAAAACACATCTAGTACTCTGGCCAGAGATTTATCACACTATTATCTTCTCAGATAGCATATGATATCCACGCACAAAGGCGAGATGTGAATCCTCAACAACGAAGCATCGACTCCTACATGCATCGGGACCTCACCCAATCCCGCCACCTAATGACCCCAACTGAGTCGGTAAATGGGTCAAAGTGAGGCACCTATCATGTAGAGTCTCAATGACGTTTCGAGTAATAAGGGCTAATCTGTACAACCAAGACCGTCGGACTTAATCCACTCGACAAATGATAACCACTTGGAATGTCCGAACGAGGGTTGTTCGATAGATCACCAGGTCACTATCCATCTGCATGCTCAGAACATCACAATGTTCCCTACCAATGAAACGTGGTACTTCACATCGCAGATGCTAGTCTCAAGCTCGGGCGGTCTTATCCTCATTTTTACGGCCCAATCGACTAAAAACGAGTTTAGAATACACAGTGACTATTAGATGTGTTTCATGATAGCCATCATATCCACTATCACATCTAACATACACTATGGTGCATTCTAGGTCTTTATCCAACACAATTGTTAACATTATAAAATAATGAAGATAAAGAATGCCATAAAATAATACGAATTTCATAAATAAAGATCGTTTTACGAAGAGTCATTAAGAACCCACACGCCATAAGTTGGCTAGTTGGGCATATACTCTAACAGGAAGCTCACCATGTCCATCAAGGTTCGATTACGACGCTCCAACTACACCATTGAGCTGTGGTGTGGCCGGAGGGGTCCACTGAGAGAGATTCCCATTCTCTTTGAGATAGTCTTGAAATTCGACACTCAAGTATTCTCCACTTCGATCGGATCGAAGTGTTTTAATACTTTTCCCCAAGTGATTTTCTACTTCAGCCTTGAATTCTATGAACTTTTCAAAGGATTCAGACTTGTGCTTCATTAAGTACAAGTACCCATACCAAAAGTGATCATCAGTAAAGGTGATGAAGTAGGTGTGACCGGACTTAGTACCAATGCTAAGTGGGCCACACGCATCAGTGTGGATCAAATCCAATAGGCCTTGAGCACGTTCAAACTTTCCCGTGAAGGGTAATTTAGTCATTTTTCCCTTGATACAAGACTCACAAGTTGGTAGGGAGTTAATATCAGACATATCAAACATGTCACTCCTAATCAACTTGTTCATCCTATTCAAGGAAACATGACCTATCCTAGCGTGCCAAAGTTGTGCCGGGTTCAAACTATATTTTTCCTTTTTATTGTTGTTGTATGTGTTTCCACATTGCGAGTTGGAACTTCTTTCAATTTTAAGGCGTATAGAACGTTTTGGCGTTCCCCAATTCCAATCAAACATTCATTCTTGTAAATATTGCAAATCAAATTGGCAAAATGACAAGAATATCCATCACTATCAAGCATAGAAACGGAAATGATGTTCTTTATTAATTCAGGAACAAATAAAACGTTTCTCAACAACAACTTAAAATTTGAAGACAGAAATAAATAAACATCTCCTATAGCTACGGCCGCAACCCTTTCTCCATTTCCAAGCCTCAAGTGGGTATCACCCTCTCTAAGACGCCGGCTTCTTGTCATTATCTGCAAGTCATTGCAGATATGAGATCCACATCCGGTATCAAGTACCCAAGAAGTCGAGTTAAGAGACATATTTATTTCAATGTAGAACATACCCTTTGCAGTTCGCAACTGCTCGAGGTAATCCTTACAGTTCCTCCTCCAGTTCCCAGGCTTTTGGCAGTGGTGGCAAACATCCTCAGTTTTGTCCGGCTTTGAGGCCCTTGCCTTAGGCTTCTTGGCTGGCTTTCCCTCCTTCACAGGGGAAGAACGCTTCTTACCCTTGCGTTTGGGCCCCTTCTTCGCAGAGGAAGAAGAGCCCATAAGGAGGACGGGCTTGTCCTTCTTTATGGTCCCCTCGAACACAACAAGCATGTTTACCACCTCTTCTAGGGTGGCTTCCAGTTTGTTCATGTTAAAGTTGACCACAAAGGGGTCGAACGCAGCAGGGAGGGAGAGGAGAAGCAGATCCACAGACAGCTCATGTGGAAGCGTGATGTCAAGGCCCACTAGCTTCTCAATGAGACCAATCATACGAACCCCATGCTCGCGGACCGAAGTCCCCTCGCGCATGCGGCTCGTCATGAGCTCCTTGACAGTAGTGAACCTCTCAGTCCGAGAGTTCTCCCCATACAGCTCCTTGACATGAAGGTGTATGTCAGCAGCATACACCGTCTTCTCAAAACGCCGCTGCATTTCGTTGGACATCGATGCTATCATATAGCACCGTGCCTTAAGCTCGTCGTCCCACCATTTGTCCAGCTTCTCCTTGACATGAAGGTGTATGTCAGCAGCATACACCGTCTTCTCAAAACGCCGCTGCATTTCGTTGGACATCGATGCTATCATATAGCACCGTGCCTTAAGCTCGTCGTCCCACCATTTGTCCAGCTTTTCCAGCTCCTCAGGACTGGCATCGGCAGGGGCTTTCTTCGGAGGGGTCTTCTCTAGCCTGTAGAGAAGTTTCTCCGACGCCAAGACAATCTTGACGTTTCGAAGACAATCTTGGTAGTTGAAACCAGTGAACTTGTTGCTATCCAGTATAGCAGCAAGTGGATTTTTGATTGAAGACATTGTTATAGCAGTTAATACTGAAAAGAAAAACAGACATGCATTACAGACTATTTATGAAATACGCTAAGACATAAAACAAGGTCATTTAGTTTTATAAATTACTCACCCACTATTTTAAAGATTTTACCACCCTCTAATGAAATCGAAAAAGCAAGTTTCCTTAGTGGGTACACAGAGTCCAATCAAGAAATCATGGTCCCGAATAATATCAGCCAACCATGACCCTCAAAAGGTAGAGCCCAATTGCAGCAGGTGCAACCTCCATGTATTTACCTCACGTCCAGTAAGGGCCCAATAATATGACGCCGATTACTATCACGTGTCAAGATGACCCATCAATGTTGAGTTGTGATGTACAGTCCCCAATAATATGAGTCAACGTTAAAGGGAGTTCCAACCAACTCACAGCAAGTGTCAATGACGTGTACAGCTTTCCGGCATACATAACCCCCTCAATAATATGAGCCGGGCCATGTATACGGGTAGCATCAACGTACACCCATTGTTGATAAAAGGTAGGAAATTTTAAACAATATTTAAATTCCCATAGCTTATCGAATAAACTTTTAATCTTGATATAAATTTTAAATCAAATTTAAAATGAGGGATTTTAATTTTGAAATTTGGTCTCAATAATTTTAAATCAAATTTAAAATCGCGGATTCAACAGATATATATATATCACATATATAATTTGGATGATCGATAAGCGAGAGCTATACGATCCGTGGTTTCCAAGCATGGATCTAGGTCCAATCCTAGGTGACATGCAGTATGCAAATGCAATCCTATTACATAAGCTTCCAGTTTTACAAGTTTTCGGTCTTCAATATATTTAATCATCATCTCCACCATCTTCAAATTTATCCTCCCACTAAGTCTAATATTTACATTTAAATAACCATGACAAATAGGGATACAATTTAAAGGGTGGGAACGTGCCATAAACCAGGTGTCACGCCCCGAGGCCGAGACTCATGACATCAGCAATATAAACAATTACGAAAATTGTAAAACATTAAGCCATCATAGCATAGCTCAAACCAGTCTATTAATAATCGAAATATAATCGTTTTTACATCTGAAACTAAAATTTAAATAACGGAATGTGGAAGCGAAAATACATAATTAAACAGAAATCTGAATCTTCACCAGCCCTAGAATTGTTCTTGCTCTTCTTCTTCTACCTGCTCTTCATTATTATCTTGGTGGAGAAGTAAGGGGTGAGTGTTTGGGGGAAACACTCAGCAAGTGGGGGATACCATTCGAGCAAACAACAAATATATATACATATTTAACAAAATTCGGAACAGAGCATAACAGAGCATAACGGAGCATAACAGAGTATAACAGAGCATAACAGAGCATGACAGAACATGACAGAACGTGACAGAACATGACAGAGCGGCACTGATAATAACTTCGTGTCTATGGTTTACAGATCAGTCCCTAATTTTTATTCCTCTAAGGGATCGAGGCCATGTGGTTACACCAAGTAACCCAGAGTGCGGAATATTCCGTAGACCCATATAACGACAGAGATATCAGTTCCGAACTTCAACGAACAGAGATCTGACATGAAACAAGTGCTCGAATAGTAGTTCAAAACCGAAACTTCAAAGTAAAGAAAATATATATGTATATCAAACGAATGTATTACTTAGCAAAATCCCACTTACCAATTCAAAGTCTTTGGGTGAAAATCTGGTAGCACGAAATCGGGAGTCTTCTTACGAAGTTTTGGCAGAAGGTCGATTGCACGAATCTTTCTAAGTTTCGCACCTGCTGGATCGTAGCTTGCACAGAACTTCCACTAGACTTTCGCATGAGGGTTGGTGGTTTATCTTGCTGTGAATTTCGAAGTGGTGTGGAATTCTTGCAATCTCAATCCGGTATTTATAGGTGGAGAGGAGGGGAGTCGAGCGTCCGCCATTAAAGCTCTTAATTCCCTGACATTACGTCGACTGTTACATGCGCATGATTTTCGAGTTTTAATTGGCCATTAATTCCCTTAATTCTACGGTTACTGCGTGAAATCTGCCATGTACGCGTGAGAGATCTCTTCGGCTTTTCACGATGAAGCTTTTTGTACAACAATCTTGCTTCGCGTTGAGGAACTCTAACTTTTTCGTGGAGAAGATGAAGTCTGCGTCGCTGCTGAATTTTTCGTTGCTGCTGAATTTGCGTCGCTGCTGGAATTGCTTCGCTAAGTCGTCAGCTGTTGGATTTGCCTTGCTAAAAGTCCAACTGCTGAATTCTTTTTTGGTCAAAGCTGGTTTGACCGTCCAGTAGCTGGTTTCTTTTCAAGCTCACGACTGATCCTTAGCGTTAAGTCAAAACATTGTCGTGTCAACTTATTCAAACGACATCGTTTTGCTATCGCTAACTTCCAGTACCAACTGCTGGTTTGCGTTGTAGCTTCCTGCTGATTGCTGACGTTACTGCTGACGTCATCATTGTTTAGCTCTCCAGCTGGTCTTCTCGCACCAGCTGATCTTTCTTCGTCTGCTGATCACGAATGGCCAACTGCTGAACTAGCGATCCAACTGCCGAATTTCGACCAGCAGCTGAATTTGCGTAGTCACTACACAAAACGATGACGTATCATCCTTCCCGCTTAACTAATTCGACGCATCCTTAGCGTTAAGTCAAAACATTGTCGTGTCAACTTATTCAAACGACATCGTTTTGCTATCGCTAACTTCCAGTACCAACTGCTGGTTTGCGTTGTAGCTTCCTGCTGATTGCTGACGTTACTGCTGACGTCATCATTGTTTAGCTCTCCAGCTGGTCTTCTCGCACCAGCTGATCTTTCTTCGTCTGCTGATCACGAATGGCCAACTGCTGAACTAGCGATCCAACTGCCGAATTTCGACCAGCAGCTGAATTTGCGTAGTCACTACACAAAACGATGACGTATCATCCTTCCCGCTTAACTAATTCGACGCGCAATCTATTGGTTCCACAAAACGACGGCGTTTTCATTCTCGCGCCATCAACTGCTGATCAGCTTTCACCAACAGGCGCTACTGCTGAATTTCGACGAGCAGCAAAAAAAATTTTTTTTTTGGAGCTGAATTATCGGGTTTTCACATCCCTCCCTCCTTAAAAGAAGTTTCGTCCTCGAAACTTTGGTTACTCTGATTATCGAAAAGGTAGGGATATTGACTTCGCATCTTTTCTTCCACCTCCCAGGTGGCTTCTCTTTCGGTGTGGTTGGACCACTGGACCCTGACATAAGGGATCGCTCTTCGTCAGAGTACCTGGTCGATTCTATCCACGATTCTAATCGGGACTTCTTCATAATTCAGTCCTTGGGTCAGATATCCTTCCACAAGGAGTGGCCCTTCATCAAGAACATGACTAGAGTTTGAGATATATCTCCTTCGTTGAGATACATGGAAGACATTATGGATTCTCGACATACTGGGTGGTAAGGCCAGTTTGTAGGCAAGTGTTCCTACTCTTTCCAAGATTTCGAATGGTCCGACATACCGGGGATTCAGTTTTCCGGTCTTATCGAATCGAACTACTCCTTTAATTGGTGAAACGTTAAGGTACACTTTTTCACCTACCTCGAATGCCAAAGGTCTCCTCTTTAGATCTGCCCAGCTCTTCTTTCGATCCTGGGCTGCCTTCAGTCTCTCCTTGATAATGGCTACCTTTTTCACTGTCTCTTGAACGAGCTCAGGTCCTGTGATAGCCTTCTCCCCGACTTCATCCCAATATAGCGGTGATCGACATTTCCGCCCATAAGGGGCTTCAAATGGCGCCATCTAAATACTACTGTGGTAGCTATTATTGTACGCGAACTCTATTAGGGGTAGATGTTCTCTCCAATTGCTATCGAAGTCTAATGTGCAGGTCCGCAGAATGTTTTCTAGGGTCTGGATGGTCCTCTCAGTTTGACCATCTGTTTGCGGGTGATAAGCAGTACTGAGAGTAATCTTACTCCCCATGGCTTCTTGGAAGCTCTTCCAGAAACGAGATACGAACCTTGGGTCCCTATATGACAGGATGCTTGTTGGAACTCCGTGCAGCCTGACGATGTTATCCATGTACAACGAAGCTAACTTGTCCAAGCCGTAGTTCATTCGGACAGGTAGAAAGTGCACGGATTTTGTTAACCTATCCACGATTACCCATATTCCATCGTGGCCCAGTCTTGTCTTCGGTAGACCCACTACAAAGTCCATGGATATGTTTTCCCACTTCCATTCTAGAATTTCCAGTGGTTGTAACAATCCTCCAGGTCTTTGATGTTCGGCCTTGACTTGTTGGCATACATGGCATCTTGCAACAAAGTCAGCAACATCTTTTCATCCCATTACACCAAAAGTGTTCTTTCAAATCTCTGTACATCTTTGTACTTCCCGGGTGGATTGAGAATTTGGACTTATGTGCTTTAGACATCACTTCCTGATGGAGGTTATCGACGTCGGGTACACATAGTCATTCATTCATCCAAAGGATCCCATCTTGGTCCGTTCGGAAATCAGGCGATCCCCTTTCCTTGATCTGTTCTTTCAGCCTCACCAAGCTGGGGTCTTGATCTTGTTTTAGCTTGACCAATTATTTAAGGCATGGTTGGGCTGAGACTGAAGATAGTAT
>KV015655.1:50646-62875 GCA_001598015.1 Dorcoceras hygrometricum
GTCATGGTGTGCTCAACAGCTTCCCACCATTTCCCCGCTTTACTGTCGAGGAGTGGTGTTACCACATCCACTTTGACTACGTCTGGGATCTCCAGGAGTCGAAGTTGCGTCTCGATGTTCTTCATCCAGGTCTGCGCAACTTCTGGGTCGTGGCTCCCATCAAAGGTGGGGGCTTTGTTCTTTCGTAGGGACTCGTAATAGAACTTCGTCCCATGGGTTGGAGGGGGAGGAAGTGGAGCTTGGTTGTGGTTGGGACCAACCAACCCTTGAAGCGTTGTGGCAACCATTGTAACTATTGCCATTAGGTCTTCTCTGCTAAGACCAGTCCCGTTGTTTGAGGGTCCTTCGCCTCCATTGTTCCTGTCGCTTCTACGATCGCCTGCCATATTCTGCCATAGGGAGTCTTTATTAAGGATGGCGATATATAACGGTGAGAGGTCGGGAATAAAATATCTTGAAGGCTAAGCAATTTATTCGAATAGAAAGATGAATTGAATACAAAGCTAAAATATATCCTATTCATCATCTATCTCTCCCTCGCCCAGAGGAATGTCCTCAATCTCTTCCTCTTCCGGTTCTTCTTCCGGTTCTTCTTCCCAATCACCATCGAATGGGGCAGGGGCATTGTTGGCTTCTTGGAGACCGTGGATGGTTTGAAGTAGGCTATCCTTCTCATCCACCAGGGCCTCAATGAGCAAGTGTTGAGCCTGCATCGAGTCTTCGGCTTCGTGGATACGATCCTGGAACTTCTGATGGCACTCCACATGGTTTGCTCTAACTTGTTGTTTCTTAACCTTCATCCTTTCAATCTTCTTGAACATGCTAAGGCCTATCTCAGTCAGTCCGGCGATGACCTTATGTGAGGCTTCTAAGGCTACTTGAGTATCTTCCAGTTCTTTCTTCATGGTGGCCAATCCTCGTCTATCAGTGGCTAATTGGGCTCTAAGGCGCCTAATTGTGCGGCCTTGGTTATCAAGGGCAATTTGCTTCATGCGGAGGGCAGCCGCAGCACGAGTACGAGGGGCAGAACGTATAAAGTCGTGAGGTTAATCCATAAACAGAAGATACTAACCATAGGGATTTCAAAACATCTGACGGAACTGAAATCGGAGTCCTGTACAAAAGGTTAGTGTATTTTCAAAAAGGCGAAAATGTGTTTTTTCGGAGAGCAATACTGGTCTGTTGCCAAAATCCAAAATTCTTCCTCAATGTTGAAATTTTCAGATTTGGTTTCCCAGCTGGATTATGTACCTGATGAGCACTGATACCACTAAAATGTCACGCCCCGAAACCGAGACTCATGACATCGGCAATATTAAACAATTACGAAAATTGTAAAACATTAAGCCATCATAGCATAGCTCAAACCAGTCTATTAATAATCGAAATATGATCGTTTTTACATCTGAAAATAAAATTTGAATAACAGAATGCGGAAGCGAAAAAAAAAACATAATTACACAGAAATCTGAATCTTCACCAGCCCCAGAATTGTTCTTGCTCTTCTTCTTCTACCTGCTCTTCATTCTTATCTGGGTGGAGAAGTAAGGGGTGAGTGTTTGGGGAAACACTCAGCAAGTGGGGGATACCATTCGAGCAAACAACAAATATATATACATATTTAACAAAATTCGGAACAGAGCATAACAGAGCATAACGGAGCATAACAGAGCATTACAGAACCTGACAGAATGGCACTGATAATAACTTCGTGTCTATGGTTTACTGATCAGTCCCTAATTTTTATTCCTCTAAGGGGTCGAGGCCATGTGGTTACACCAAGTAACCCAGAGTGCGGAATATTCCGTAGACCCATATAATGACAGAGATATCAGTGCAAAACAGAACTTGAACGAACAGAGATCTGACTTGAAACAAGTGCTCGAATAGTAGTTCAAAACCGAAACTTCGAAGTAAAGAAAATATATATGTATATCAAACGAATGTATTACTTAGCAAAAGCCCACTTACCAATTCAAAGTCTTCGGGTGAAAATCTGGTAGCACGAAATCGGGAGTCTTCGTACGAAGTTTTGGCAGAAGGTCGATTGCACGAATCTTTCTAAGTTTCGCACCTACTGGATCGTAGCTTGCACAGAACTTCCACTAGACTTTCGCGTGAGGGTTGATGGTTTATCTTGCTGTGAATTTCGAAGTGGTGTGAATTCTTGCAATCTCAATCCGGTATTTATAGGTGGAGAGGAGGGGAGTCGAGCGTCCGCCATTAAAGCTCTTAATTCCCTGACATTACGTCGACTGTTACACGCGCATGATTTCCGAGTTTTAATTGGCCATTAATTCCCTTAATTCTACGGTTACTATGTGAAATCTGCCTTGTACGCGTGAGAGATCTCTTCGGCTTTTCACGATGAAGCTTTCTGTACAACAATCTTGCTTCGCGTCGAGGAACTCTAACTTTTTCGTGGAGAAGATGAAGTCTGCGTCGCTGCTGAATTTTTCGTTGCTGCTGAATTTGCGTCGCTGCTGGAATTGCTTCGCTAAGTCGTCAGCTGTTGGATTTGCCTTGCTAAAAGTCCAACTGCTGAATTCTTTTTTGGTCAAAGCTGGTTTGACCGTCCAGTAGCTGGTTTCTTTTCAAGCTCACGACTGATCCTTAGCGTTAAGTCAAAACGTTGTCGTGTCAACTTATTCAAACGACATTGTTTTGCTATCGTTAAGTTCCAGTACCAACTGCTGGTTTGCGCTGTAGCTTCCTGCTGATTGTTGACGTTACTGCTGACGTCATCATTGTTTATCTCTCCAGCTGATCTTTCTTCGTCTGCTGATCACGAATGGCCAACTGCTGAACTAGCGACCCAACTGCTGAATTTCGACCAGCAGCTGAATTTGCGAAGTCACTACACAAAACGATGACGTATCATCCTTCCCGCTTAACTAATTCGACGCGCAATCTGCTGGTTCCACAAAACGACGGCGTTTTCATTCTCGCGCCATCAACTGGTGATCAGCTTTCACCAACAGGCGCTACTGCTGAATTTCGACCAGCAGCAATTTTTTTTTTTTAGCTGAATTTTCGGGTTTTCACACCAGCCCCACTTTGAAATGATTTCAACAATATTACAACCAAGAATTGTAAAACCTAGCATACATCTAACACATTGGGCACGGCTCTCGATCATCCCAAACATTATCTATTTCAATTAACTCAATTTATCGACATAAATAAAATAATCAAATCAAATTTGATTTTACCCAACAAAATCATATTTTAAATATGAAATCATATTTTATAATAAAATATTATTTTTTTATTAAAAATTGCAACCATTTTGGGCTTAAAACAATTTTAGGTCCAATATCTCAAAAATTTTCAAAAATTAATTTTGGTCCGACCAAAAGTGTATTGACAGATTCGAGCAAAGGCTCTGATACCATTGTTGACGCACCGACGGATCCGGGTCCCGCTCCCGGGGCGTAGCGGAAGATTTAAAAATTTGGACCCGGGAACGATCAATACACCTGTAAATCAATACATAAACATGCATAGGATGTTTAGATCAGTACCTTGCTGGCGTCTAGGCGCCTGGCTCCGACCAATTTCACGAGGAAATCGCCACTTCAACGGTTGGCGATTGTTGGCCTCCTAATCCGGTCCACGACTGGAATCTCAACTCCTTCGTCGGTCTGCACTAGAAAACACGACAAAGATTTCACGAATGGAATCTCCTCGCCGGAACGGTCGGAACAAGTCCAACAGCGGCGGCGGCGACGGCGGGGCGGCGGCGGCGGCGTGGAGGAGAGGAGAATATAGCTGAAGATCTTTTGGTACGTTTCAAATGAATACCCCAGGGCCTCTATTTATAGATTTTTCATGGGCTTGAACCAGCTTAATGGGCTTGGGTCGGGCCCAGGCCTAGGGTGAACATTGGTTTCAAGTCCATCCCTGTGGCTCCATCATAATCACGATCTATGATCAGATCGGACCGATCTGCACAGTTTACAAAACTAAGCATTATGATGCGAAAACAATTTTTCGGACCACCTAATCCAAAATAGCAGTTTGGCTCCTGCAAGTTTCAAGGATAGTAAAACTAGCCCAAACTTTAGGGAAATTGCATTTTGACCCTATTTAATTTTAGGAAGTCGCACTTCCATCCTTCCTCCTCCTATACTCAACAAATTGAGCTTAATTTCCATACGGGAATTGAGAAACCAGTACTTGTGATGGTCCCAGAAATAGGATCACTAAGTGAATAGGAGTTCAGGAAGGGGGGGGGGGTTGAAGTAGAACTTTTGAATGAACTCCTTCGATTTTTCTATTTCAAAACTCTTTTAAAATGATTTGGATCTCAGTTTTATGCAAACTTCTCAGCCAACAATATTTGTGCGGAAAAAGGCCGATTGGTTTGTGAACAGTGAATAATGCGCAACAATAAATAAATGCTGTAAGTAAAAGATTGAGTCAAGAATTTGTTTCTGGAAGTTCGGACTTCAATGTCCTACGTCTCCCCTTCTTCCTCCTCGGAAGGTATCACTAGAAGACTTTGGTGAAAGTAGCACTTCTACAAACACCCGATCCCGTAACCTGCAGCTACGAGAACTCCTAGCACTTCACAACACTTCACGCAGACTTCGCTGCTGATTTACAACAATTGATAGTTTTTCGAACTTCTTTACAAAGACAGTTCGTTACAGACTCAATCAAATACAACAATGAAAACACGTATTTGAGACTGTAAAAATCTTCTGGTTTCAACAATGAAACTCGATTACAACAAAGTAACCAGAAGATTGACTCGAAGATATTTCAATGAAGATCAACTGTTAGGTTCTTCAAATCTTTGAGATTTTTGGAGATTTCAACAGAGTATAGCTCGAGAAGATAGTTTGACAGCGTGACCGCAATAGATAGATAGCGAAGTGTATTTTCTTCAACACTGCAGCTGATATATATAGGCTCCGATTGCAACGTCATTTAATTCTCCAAAGGAAATGAATCCCGTTTGAATTGCTGCCAAAATCATACACCGTAATTCCTTCTCCACTACAAGGTAAATTGCTCATAGACAGAGCCAATTTGTCTTCTTTCCATATATGTGCAAGCAATGAAAAACGGCCTTTGTACATTGTACTATTTACCCAAAATAGTACCTAACTTGTCTCCTTAATTCCAGGCAACTGTACGATCCTATTAATCTTTTTCATTTGAGTAAACGATCGTATTTGAATCAATATGAGCTTGCGCCTGAAATAAGTTTGATAACCAGCACTTACTTCATCAACGTTTTCAAAGATACTTCGACGGGAAAAACACTTGGAAGAATTCACCTGCTGAAATGCATTTGTGTTTTTCCATCGACTGATTCCTTTAGCGATAAAACGATGTCGTGTCAACTTATTCAAGTGACGCCGTTTTGCTATCTTTGTAATGCACCTGCTGGTTAACATCATCTGCTGATTGAAGTTCACTGTAGCCATCTGCTGAAATACTAAGCCAATCAATACGTTATCGCTTCAACTTATCCAAACGCTGTCGTTTCGCATTCTTCAACAACTGCTGATCTCTTCAGGAATGTATCTGCTGATTATCACTTCAAGATAGTATCTGCTAATAAGTAACTGTGCATCCCAACGACGTCGTTCCAACTTACTTGAACACTGTACGTTTAGTACTCCTTAGCAAAAGCACGCTAACACTTATGTTACTGCTGAACGACGTCGTTCCAACTTACTTGAACACTGTCGTTTAGTACTCCTTAGCAAAAGCACGCTAACACTTATGTTACTGCTGATTGCTTACAAAGAAAGTATCTGCTGAATATCTCAAACCGTTCATATGCTGATCGCATACCATCTGCTGATTTCTCTCGAATACCCCAACTGCTGAATTACCACTTGTTGATAAAAATACTCCTGTAGTTAAATGCGACGACTGATTGTCCAATAGCAACTTGTCTTATTTTTGTTATCACCAAAACTAATAAATTTTTTCCTAACAACTTGTGTGACCCTCAATGGTTCAGGATACAGCTAGTCGTGGGCTCACAACATTTGTGACTCCGAAACCACATTTTCGGACTAACCTATCGGATCATGGTAAAGCGTCTATCAACATCACCCCATGATTCCCTAGGTATCACTGATAGTGCCTGCAAGAACCAGTCGATCATGGTTAGCGTACAGTACGGTCCTTTCAGCTCATATATCCCGATCGAATCAACGACCATTGGTAAATTGAGAGTCGTTAGAGATTCGATAGCCATGCATACATCTTGGAGATCAGAATAGCGACATCGCGAGTGCTACCAGGCAAACTCATTTACCCTGAACCACGAGAGTACTCTAGCCATAGATTTGTCACACTAATATCTTCTCAGATAGCATATGATATCCTCGCACTAGGGCAAGCAGTGAATCCTTGACAACAAAGCATCGACTCCACATGCTTCGTGACCTCACCCAATATCGACACCTGATGACCCTCACGGAGTAGGTAAACGAGTCAAAGTGAGGCGACTAATCATGTAGAGTCTCAATGATGTTTCGAGTAGTAAGGACTAATCCATACAACCAAGACCTCGGACTCTCCACTCGACAAATGGTAACCACTTGGAGAATCCGAACGAGGGCAGCTCGATAGTTCGCCAGGAAAACCATCCATCTGCATGCTCAGAACATCACAATGTTCCCTACAAATGAAACGTGGTACTTCACATCGCAGATGCTAGTCTCAAACTCGGGCGGCCTTATCCTCATTTTGACGGCCCAATCGACTAGGAACGAGTTTAGAATACACAGTGACTATTAAATGTGTTTCATGATAGCCATCACATCTACTATCACATCTAACATACACTATGGTGCATTCCAGGTTTTTATCCAACACAATTGTTAACATTATAAAATAATGACGATAAAAAATGCCATAAAAGAATACGAATTTCATAAATAAAGATCGTTTTACATAGAGTTAACAAGAACCCACACGCCACAAGTTGGCTAGTTGGGCACCTACTCTAACACAGGTGAGACTGCTGATGAGTTTATCCCTACTGGCGGTGAGGACCTTTGAGCGCCCGCTGTAGCTGTACCCCGTGCCCACTCTGACGTTTTATCTATGTTATGATACGAATTTCAGTACTTTATTTGTCATGATCAGTTTATGCTACTTTTACTTAATCTGTCTTTAAACAGTATGAATGATTTTATGTTTTAAAATATTCATTTATTTATGTTTAAAAAAATGTTGAGAAATGTTTAAAGGGAACGAGCCAAACTTTTTAGTTTATTTATTCCGCCCATGATTTAAAAAAAATATTCTTGAGTTTTGTTCGTTTCAGAAAATGTATGTCTTTTGGAAAACACAGTGAGATTGTGCAATTCTCAAAATATTATAGTTGTATTTTTCATCTTTTCCGTGGTTTTTTTACCCTAATAATTTTTAGGGATTTTCTATATAAAACTTTTGATATCCATTTTACTCTCTAATTTCATATATCTAACTCAAAGTTCCCCACCTGCGACTAACAAACCCTCTTTGCTATTATCTTGTCACCACTCAATTCACCGAGATCCAATCAACACATAGAAAAACTTTTACATAGAAAAATAACCAAAAATCACCTTCGGATAGTTATTATTGGAGATATGGAGCACACAAATTAAGGATAACCAATATAATTAATCGTGATAATATGGAGTTTACCAAATGAAAACTTCGGTGGAATCATGCATTTGAGAGCTAACTTAATTGAACTCCATGCATATATCAATGTACAATAATATTATGAATTTAGTCACATTCTGTTCCATCCTCACAACTTCTTTACAATTAACTCCACAGCATGGTTGTCAAATCAACCGACTAAATCGAATATTTATCCACAAATTATTGAATGATGGAGTGGTGATTTGTTCAGCTAAATTAACAGAACACATGAACCGGTCTTGTGACAGAACAAAACACATGACCCGGTGTGCTGACTGAACAGAAGACATGACCCGATCTGCTGACATAACAGAAGACATGACCTGATATGTTGACAGAACATAACACATGATCCGTTTCCATTTGTTAGTAAAATGAATGGATAAAAGCGTGAATGTATGAACGTGTCTTCCACCTTCATTTTATCTTCTTTACCATTTCTTTTGCCGTATATATATACATGATCGATTGGTTGTTTGACGGTTAACAAAACACAGAAATCATAGAAATTTTTTCTTTGCATTCGATCTCCAAATTTTGATATGGTATCAGAGAAATCTGTTGAACTCTAATTCTGATATGGCAACAGGAAATAAACCTCAAGCCAAGCTCAAACCTCAAATAATAGCAATTTGGCTGGGAGAATGTTTTTAAAAGATCTGAGTAGCCCCTTCTACTTTCACAGTGGATATCATACAGGTTCTTTTCTCGTTTCGAATCCAGTCACAGGAAAAAACTACAATACTTGGATTAGATCGATGTACACAGCTTTAACGACCAATAATAATCTTCCATTCATTCATGGATCACAGCTCTGCCCTATATCAGATTATATACTGTATGAAGCTTGGGTATGATGCAATAACATGGTTATCTCAAGGATTTTAAATTTTTTTAGTTGAGATATTGCGAACAGAGTTCTATATATTACTACGGCATATGAGATCTGAAGTGATTTGAGAGATCCTTTTCATCATAGCAATGATCCAAGAGTTTTTCAAATAAAGAAACTATTGTCTGAACTCTTGGAGCATTGCTATGATGAAACGAATCTCTCAAATCACTATAGATCTCATATGCGTAGAAATATATAGCACTCTACTGTCTGAGCTACATCAAGATTCTATGGATATTAACTCATATTATACTAGGATGGGGACACTATGGGATGAGTTAAAGGATTTTTAGTGATCTCTGTTTGTCGGTGTGGTTCAATGAGAGAGTGGATGGATTATAACAACCAAGAGAGTGCTCTGCAGTTTCTCATGGTATTGAATGATTCTTATGTTGGCGCAGCGGCTGATACGGATCTCACTTTTGGGGCATAGTGGAAGTGTAAAATTTTAGTGCCCGGCGTCTAATACGCTCCATGATCAGGATCCCAATTCCTTTGCTGATTTGCACTAGAAAACCAACAAAAGTTTCACGAACAGAATCTCCAGACCGAGACCGCCGAAATGAATTCCAACGACGGTGGAGGCGATGTCGGCGACGGGCAGTGGCTACGGCGGGTGACGGCTGTGGAGGAGGTCGAAAGTGGAGGGGAGGGGAGAGGAGAGTTGTAAACAAAACATAGTACAATTGAATAGCTCCGCCTAAGCCCCTATTTATAGATATTTCATTGGCTTAAGCCAGGTTAATGGTCCCTGACCAGACCCAAGCCCATCGCACATTGGTTTCAAGTCCATCAAAGTTGTGTCATCATAATCTCGATCGACGATCAGATCAGATCGATCTGCACAGTTTCTAAAACTGTACATTATGATGTGAAAACAATTTTTCAGACCACGTAATCCAAAAATAGCAGTTCCACTCCTATTAGCTAAATATGGAAGTCCTATTCCCTTAGTTAATTATGGAAGTCATACTCCCAACCTTCCTCCTACTATATCCAACACTTTGAGTATCATTTCCCTATGAGAATTGAGAAACCAGTACTTGTGTGACCCTCAATGGTTCAGGGATACAGCTTGTCGTGGGCTCATAACTCCTTGTGACTCCGAAAACACATTTTTGGACATACACATCGGACCATGGTAAAGGGTCTAGCAACATCACCACATGATCCCTTTGGTATCACTGCTAGTGCCTGCAAGAACTAGTTGGTCATGGTTAGAGTATAGTACGGTCCTTTCAGCTCAAATTTCCCGACAGAATCTGTGAGGATTGAGAAATTCAAATTTAGAATTTTCGAATTTTCAGATTTCAGAATTTAGATTTTGGTGAAGTCTGGTTGATGAGTTTTGGATTTCTCCTAGAAATGTTGTCCATCGAGTGGTAAGCTTCTTTTGGGTGAAATCTGGTTGAGTTTTGGAGTTGAATTGGTTGAACTAATCGGAATTGAGCAGATTTCAGTTAGAAGGTTTCGTATGTAATTTTGGGTCAGATTTCATATTTGGAGAAATTCTGGATGTCTTGGGAATTTTGAGTTCAGCGATCAGTTTTGTGTGAGATCTGTTCAGATTTCTTGAGGAATCTGTTGTCGCTGGACGCTTGGTGGTTACCGCGTATTTTGTAGCGAGAGAAGAAATACGCCATCTTTTTTTGGTTTTCAGACGTCTCGGCAGTAGTAGAAATCTGTTAGCGTTGCATGGTTTGGACGCTGCTAGCGTGTTTTGTGTTGGTGGCAAAACATTGTCGTTCGATTTAGTAGGAATGGTGTCGTTTGAGCGTAGCGCTAGTGTGACAGATCTGATGTGTGAGCGAAAGATCTGTTAGGCATGGCGCGGGTGTGATGCAACGTCGTATCGATGGGATCAGATCTCTTGGCAGTTGTCAACACGAGTCAACTTTCCTTTGTAGCGCTTGTCTTCAGATTTCTCCCACGATTAGCGATAGAGTCTATATTTCTGAAGCGCGACGTCGTTTAGGGTATTGAGCGTTGTTTAGCGCTATTGTTCGACGGTTGTGGAATCTGGTTGTGCGTTGTGTATTAACATTGGAGCATTCAGATGTCACCGATACGCTGTCGCTCTGGTGTATTCAGATGTCTCGTAGTGCGAGGGATCTGTTGGTTTAGCGAACGCAAGCGAGGATTCATGAGGAGAGGGCACGTGGCAGTCAACAGATTAGTTGACCGCTGGTGAGAGATCTGTTGAAGCGAAGGTAGCATTAGCGTTCAGATTTCTCCAGTGGATTGTGCGACGTCGTTTCATTAAGTTGGTGCGCCATCGTTTTGAGTGGTTGCGATGATGTTTAGAGTAAACGCTGAGATCTGATTAGTGTTGCGCGCGAGATGAGTGAAGTGTTGGATCATTTCAGACTTCACGGGTGCGGCGTCGTTTACTTAGCGCGCGGGCGTTTAACGTAAGGGCTGGAATCTGAGGAGATAAGCGCTGCTTCGAGAAGTATGTTTAGCGCCTGGGAGAGAAGCAGGAATCTGTTTTTGTCGGTGATTGGCTTGTACAGTAGCGTTTAAATTGGGGAACTATATAAGTGTTGGACAACACTTAGAACATTTTTAGACACCGATACTCCTCTGTTTCCCCCGATATTCTTGAAACCCTCGTTTTAGCTACTGTTCACTCGAACGTTTTGTTGGGTATCCGGATCCGCCCCCCGGCTAGGCAGCGGAAGAACATGAAATAGGTGCCGGGAGACGATCAATACGAAAACAACAATTCATAATTGTCATACATAGGGCGTTTAAGCGGATTACCTCGCTGGCACTTGTGCCTGGCTCCAACCGGTATTACAATAATCCGGCTCTTCTCGGTAGATTGCGGTAGATTATCGCCAATCCGGTCCACGATCATATCCGAGACTCCTTCGTCAGGCTGCACTAGAAGCGCTGATGAGATCAGCACGAACGAATACTCCTCGAAAAACTAGGCCGGAACAATTTCCGGCGAAGCTTTTCGGCGGCGGCGGCGGCGGGAGTTGAGAGGAGGGAGGCGGCGTGTGTTGGTGCTTAGGGTTTTTGTTATGTGTTGTGTAGAGTTTCAAGTGAAGTCATCAAGTCTAATAATCATAATTAAATAGAGTGTTGGACTTGGACCGGACCAACGGGCCCGGGTCCAACAATGAACATTCAGTTCATCTCCAACACCGAGACTTCATCGTAACTCCGATCGCCGATCAGATCGGACCGATCGACTCAGTTTCCAAAACTGAATAATATGATCTGAAAAACCATTTTTCAGAATCCCAGTGCAAAAATACCGTTTTGCCCCTCAACAGCGGGAAACCCCGGTTTGACCCCTGTTGACTTTTAGGAAGTCGCACTTCCCGAAATCCTCTTCTTGTGCTCAACGCATTGAGCTGAGTATCCATGCGGGAATCTCGAATCTAGTACTTGTGTGACCCTCAATGGTTCAGGGATACAGCTAGCCGTGGGCCCACAACCATTGTGGCTCCGGAATCACAATTCTGGACCTGCCCAACGGATCATGGTAAAGCGTCTAGCAACATCGCCTCATGATCCCCTAGGTATCACTGATAGTTCCTGCAAGAACCAGTCGATCGTGGTTAGCGTACAGTACGGTCCTTTCAGTCCATATATCCCGATCAGATCAATGACCATTGGTGAATCGAGAGTCGCTATAGATCCGATAGCTATGCA
>KV015655.1:72508-84941 GCA_001598015.1 Dorcoceras hygrometricum
TGTGAGTTGGCAAACGGCAAAGTGAGACGCCTATCATGTAGAGTCTCAATGACGTTTCGAGTCGTGAGGACTAATCAGTACAACCAAGACCTCGGACTTATCCACTCGACAAATGGTAACCACTTGGAAAGTCCGAACGAGGGTAGTTCGATAGATCACCAGGTCACTATCTATCTGCATGCTCAGAACATCACAATGTTCCCTACCAATGAAACATGGTACTTCGCATCGCAGATACTAGTCTCGAACTCGGGCGGCCTTATCCTCATTTTGACGGCCCAATCGACTAGGAACATGTTCAGAATACACAGCGACTATTAGATGTGATTCATGATAGCCGTCATACCCACTATCACATCTAACATACGCTTTACTGCATTCTAGGTCTTTACTCAACGCAATTGTAAATCATTACACACATAATGAAAGTAAAGAACGCCATATAAGAAAATGCGAATATCATATATAAAGACTGTTTGTACAAGAGTCTATAAAACCCACACGCCATAAGTTGGCTAGTTGGGCATCTACTCTAACACGTTTCTTCCGTGGATTTCCTGCCGATTCCTTCCTTTGTTTTCGACGGTTTAGGTGGCGCTGAACTCCTTGAGACTTGCTCTTTCGATTGTTACCAGAAAGCTTGAGGCAACGATTTGAGGGATCCCGTAAGATCTGTGTGCTCATGGAATTTCCTCTACCGTTGAGCAGAATCTGTCTTCAGCTCTTTTGAGCTTTTGGGTGAGCATTTCTTACTGATTTGAGCTCGGTACTTGTTGTTAATACCTGCATGAGTATATGGAGCGAGAGTTGAGTTCTGGCCATAGGTGTTGCTGTGTATAAGTTCAGATTTGTATCAAGTATTAGTTGATTTATGAGGTTCTTAACAAATTTTAGTTGCTGGTACCTTCTTCCTTGAATTTCTGAAGCCATGAGGGATCTGTTCGCTTAAGAAGTGAACTTGCAGCGTCTGGTGAAATCTGTGAGGTAGTTTTAAGCTGCTGAAGGTAGGAAATTGAGCAATTCTGGACAGCTTTGATGCATGAGCATGTGTATATTTCAGGCTGTGAAATCTGGTTGATTTTGATGGCTGTATTTGCGTGAGCAGAATGTGTTCTATTGTTTGATTTATGTTCTGTTTCACGTACTGTGACTTGTATGCATTGAGCATTGATTTCTGAATGGAATACGTGCATACATCTTGAGCCTGATGTTACAGATTGATTGATGACCTGATTGAGAGCCACGTCTGTTTCACGTACTGTGACTTGTATGCATTGAGCATTGATTTCTGAATGGAATACGTGCATACATCTTGAGCCTGATGTTACAGATTGATTGATGACCTGATTGAGAGCCACGTTGTGACTGGCCGACAGATGTGTCGTGCCCGAAAAGTCCAACGCTATCATCGGAGTGGTGACTACCGGATTCGAGTTTCTACCACCGAGTTGTGATGGGCTGACGGGCCCCGATGATCACGGACCGATGATTTCCACCGGCTGATTTGCTGTGCGTGGTATAGAGGCCGCTTGAGATGATTTTCCAGTCTATATGCTGGTATAGCTATCCGATCCTTGATAGCCCTCATGCATTTCATAGCATTGATATAGCATGTTGCATGATTAGCTGTTTTGATGGCTCTTCGTACTGAGGCTTGACCTCGTATTTCTTTTCCTTATTTTGTGTTGCTTGGGTCTGCGTTGCCCATTTGCAGGATCTTCAGGTAACCAGGCTGGACCGAGTGGAGCGCCAGCTGGTCGATCCCCTTACCCTTGAGTCCCAATTTATTTTATTATGTATTGAACCGGGGGATGCCCCGTCTTTTTATGTATTGGGGATCTATTTCTGATTTGATTTATTGATGTTACCTGTATTGTATGAGTTTGAGTTAACTCATATTTAGAGTTTTGATATTTTGAATGTATGTTTTGAGTTCAGGTCCCTTTTATTTCGAAAAATTTTTAAGCCCGATTTTACGCTTTCGTGATTATGTGCTTAATTGTGCTATAATCTCTGTTTGTTAGAACGAGGCATGAAATTTTTGGTATCAGAGCTTAAACTGGGATAAGCTTGATTTCTTTTGATCACACTCGAGTCTAGGCACAGAGTTTTGATTTGATTTTGATTGACTCTGTGATTTATGTGATCTTTTATCTGTCTATGTTATATATCTGCTGTGAGATCTTACCCTGCGATTGTGTAGATGCCGCCGAGGAGAGGTAGAGGTACGACTGTTAGACGTTCCGCAGAGGGGTCTAGGGCCTCGGTTAGTGAAGAAGGTGTTCAGCAGGTTGAGGATGTGACGAGACAGATAGGTGGGATGGAGTTAGTTCTAGCAATATTCGGCCGACGACTGGACGTGTTTTTTAGCCTGCACTTGACATGTCGCACTCGTTTCAGTCTCCTCAAGTATCGCAGCAATCGAATTGCCAGAGGTATAGGCCTCGAGGGAAACAGTTTAAGAAGCGATCAAACTCGAGTTCTTCGGCTTCAGTAAGTTCTGGTGACAGTGGCTCCGAAGGAGGAGTGACTTGCGGACAGTGCGGAGGGAAGCACATGACGTCGCAGTGTCGTGGGGTGCAAGGTAATTGCCATAAATATGGACATCCTGGACATTTTCGGATAGTGTGACCTTTGGTGAGGGTACAGTCTTTGGTTCCTTCGCAGCAGGCCCAGGTGGATAGTCCGACGAGAGTGTAGGCTGAGGAGACTCCTGATATAGTTATCGCAGGTACATGTTCTATCCTTGATTTTCCTGCGAGAATTTTATTCGATACAGGACCGTCACACTCTTTTGTTTCTGAGTTGCTGTGTATGAGCGTGGGTTGAGTCCATCCCCACTGTGTGATGTTGTTTCCGTGTCCACCCCTGCTGGTGTGAGTCTGTGGTCCCACGAAGTAGTGTTGGATTATGTGCTTCGATTTGATGAGCATGTTTTGGTGTCCAATCTGATTGTTTTGGGAATTAGAGATTTTTATTTCATCTTGGGAATGGATGTATTGTCTAGCTATAAGGCTACTGTGGACTGTTTCCATGGTGTGGTGAGATTTCGACCTGATTCGGGTGAGAAGTGGGATTTCTATGGTGCTGATTCGCACTCGACGATTCCACTAGTTTCTGCCATGGAGATGTTTAGCCTGTTGTCGCTAGGTAATGCTGGATTCATGATTTGCGCGCTGGACGTTTCCCAAGAGCCGCGTTTAGAGTTGAGCGATATCCCGATCGTCCGAGAGTTTCTTGATGTGTTTCCAGATGAGATTCCTGGACTCCCACCGAGGCGTGAGATTGATTTTAGTATCGAGTTGGTGCCCGGTACCGCCTCGATTTCTAGAGCTCCGTATCGGTTGGCGCCAGCTGAGTTGAAATAGCTGAAGGATCAGTTGAGAGATATCTTGGAGAAAGGCTTCATCAGACTGAGTATGTCGCCTTGGGGAGCTCCGATTCTTTTCGTGAAGAAGAAAGATGGGTCTATGAGGATGTGTGTGGATTTCAGACAGTTGAACAAAGCGACGGTGAAGAGCAAGTATTCTTTGCCCAGGATTGATGACTTGTTCGATCAGTTGCAAGGGTCGGTGGTGTACTCAAAGATTGATTGGCACTCTGGTTATCACCAGTTGTGGATTAAAGATGCTGACGTGGCGAAGACAGCTTTTCGGACGAGATATGGGCATTATGAGTTTCTTGTGATGCCGTTTGGGTTGACGAATGCCCTAGTTGTTTTTATGGATTTGATGAATCGCATATTTAGCGAGTACATCGATCGGTTCGTGATCATATTCATAGATGACATCTTAGTATATTCGAGGGGCATGAGAGAGCATAAGGAGCATCTCAGATTGGTGTTGCAGAGATTGAGAGACTCGCAGTTGTACGCCAAGTTCAGCAAGTGCAAATTTTGGCTTGACCGAATTATCTTTTTGGGTCACGTGATTTCGGCACAAGGAATTTCGGTGGATCCTAGCAAGGTCGAAGCATTTCTTAACTGGGAGAGACCTAGGAATGTTTCCGAGATCCGTAGCTTTTTGGGATTGGCTGGCTATTACAGGCGTTTTATAGAGAAGTTCTCTTCGATAGCCAGACCTATGACTCAGTTGACTCAGAAGGATCAAAAGTTCGTTTGGACTGATGAGTGCGAGTATAGTTTTCAGATGTTGAAGGAGAAGTTGACTACTGTGAAAACCCGAAAATTTAGCTCCAGGAAATAGAAAAAAAAAATTCAGCTGGTAGTCGAAACTCAGCAGTTGGCCAACGTGAATTTTTGGAAGAATTGCGAAATAAATCTGGTTCCCTACTGATTCAGAAGTTGCTTTAATCCTTGGAGAATTCAGTCGCAACGAATTTGGTGAAGTCAACGCTGGGCAACGATTTTGTAGCTTCCTGCTGGTGCTGGCATCGGTAGGGTGACGTAGGCGTGACGCGTTGTATCTGCTGGTATACGTGTCTTGAGCTTAAGAATGATTGAGGAAGCGACACGTGTTAGTCAACGTTTTTTTGAGTGTTGACTATAGGATTCAGCAGTTACTTAGATAGGGCGACCAGTCGATGGGTTGAAGAACCAGCCGCAGGAGTTTCCCTTATGCAACTGCTGGTGTTGGTATGCGTCGACTGGATTTGATGTAGTAGGCGCGGCGATGTCGTTCGATGAAGTTAAAACGCTGCGTTTTGGATGTTGCAGCTGGAACCGGTCGTAGGATGTTTTGAAGAGATCAGCTGCCGGCTGATATAACGCTACGGCGTCGTTTTGATAAGTTGGAACGGTGTCGTTTTGTAGTGTTTTCTTGCGACTACTTATTTGGTTTCTACTGCTGGTTTTTTTAGCGAAAGAAGGAGATGGTATCTGCTGGTGGATATCTGCTGGTCTTGTCGACTGAATTGGTGATTAGCAGACGTTGGATTTGGGAGATTATTTATAGAAGTGTTGTTCGACACTTAGAATTTTTCTGAACCAGACATTCCTCATCTCCATTTCCAAACCCTAGATTATCTACTGTTCACCGTAACTTCGATGGCGCGAGAGTGAAACGCCGTCGTTTCATGGAACCAGCGGCTGCGCGTTAAATTGGCGGAAGGGATGATACGTTGGAGATGGTATCTGCTGGTAGATATCTGCTGGTCTTGTCGACTGAATTGGTGATTAGCAGACGTTGGATTTGGGAGATTATTTATAGAAGTGTTGTTCGACACTTAGAATTTTTCTGAACCAGACATTCCTCATCTCCATTTCCAAACCCTAGATTATCTACTGTTCACCGTAACTTCGATGGCGCGAGAGTGAAACGCCGTCGTTTCATGGAACCAGCGGCTGCGCGTTAAATTGGCGGAAGGGATGATACGTTGTCGTTTCGACCTTAGAGGTTGCTGCTGGTAGGCGTGGCTTTTAGCACGAGAGTGATCGAGAGAGCGACACGTGTTGGTCAACATTTTTGAGTGATTGACTGCTGGATCAGCAGATGCGTGAGTTCAGAGTGACCAGCTGCTGGTTTGGGAAACCAGTCGTAGAAGTGAAGCGACGTCGTTTCGATAAGTTGAAACGCTGCGGTTGAGTGTTTCGTATGGAACCAGCAGCGAGGGATTTTTGGTGAGAAATTAGCACGGGGCCTGCTGATCGCTAATTCAGCAGTTGGTACTTGAAGTTTAGTGATAGCAAAACGATGTCGTTTGAATAAGTCGATACGACAGCGTTTTGCCTTCGCGCTAAAGATTCAGCCGATAGCTACGGTTATCTTGAATCAGCAGGTGCGTTACTTAAAGATAACCAACAGGTGCTTTACAACGATATCAAAACGGTGTCGCTTGAATAAGTTGACACGACAACGTTTTGACTTAAAGATCAGTCGTGGAGCTCGAAAGAAAATCAGCAGCGACGCAAACTCAGCAGCGACGCAAATTCAGCCGCGACGCAAATTCAGCTGCGACGCAAATTCAGCAGAGGCGACTTCATCTTCTCCACGAAGCTTCAGAATCTTGGTTCCTCGACGCGAAACAAGATTTTTGAACAGAGAACTTCACCCAAGAAATTCAGAGGGAACTCTCACGCGTACAAGCTAGATTTCACGCTGTAACGGCCAAATTGAAGAGATTAAGGGCCAATTAAAGCTCGTAATACCATGGTTTAATCCTACGCGTGTAACCGTCGGAGTAATGGTTATAAAGACAGAGGTTTAAGGGCCTTTAATGGCGGACGCTCGACTCCCCCTCCTCGCCACCTATAAATACCCGATTGAGATTGCAGGAATTCCACACCACTTCGAAATTCCCAGCAAGATAAGCAACAATCTATCACGCGAAAGTTCTAGTGGAAGTTCTGTGCAAGCTACGATCCAGCAGGTGCGAGACTTAGGAAGATTTCGTGCAGTCGACCTTCTGCCAAAACTTCGTACGCAAATTCCAGATTCGTGCTACCAGACCTCACGCCAGAATTTCATAGTTGGTTCGCTGCGTTTTTGGTGGTGCCGCCCAGAATTTATACAATTGTTACCAGAATCAAACTTTGAAGGTAAGTGGGCTTTTGCTAATATGTATTTCGTTGGCTATATTATATATATTCATTTCGAAAGTTCAAGTTCTTCGTCTACTGTTCGAGCACCTTTGGTTTATCTCATTCAAACTCCACTTGCACTGATTTTTGCTTTCGTTATATGGGACTACGGAATATTTCGGCTTCCTGGGTTACTGTGTGTGACCACATGGCCTCGACCCCTTAGAGGAGTAAAAATTAGGGACTGATCAGTAAACCATAGACACGATTCTGTCGTTATATGGGTTTACGGAATATTCCGCACTCTGGGTTACTTGGTGTAACCACATGGCCTCGACCCCTTAGAGGAGCAAAACTTAGGGGCTGATCAGTAAACCATAGACACGAACGTAATCATCAGTGCTATCTGTCATGCTATGCTCTGTTATGTTATTGCTCTGCTCTGTTATGCTCTGCTCTGTTGAGGTCTCTGTTCTGTCTAAGCTCTGTAATTAGGGGACTGATCAGTAAACCATAGACACGATTCTGTCGTTATATGGGTTTACGGAATATTCCGCACTCTGGGTTACTTGGTGTAACCACATGGCCTCGACCCCTTAGAGGAGCAAAACTTAGGGGCTGATCAGTAAACCATAGACACGAAGTAATCATCAGTGCTATCTGTCATGCTATGCTCTGTTATGTTATGCTCTGCTCTGTTATGCTCTGCTCTGTTGAGGCTCTGTTCTGTCTAAGCTCTGTTCTGAAATCTGTTATTCAGTATATGTATATGTATATTTGTTATGCTCGAATGGTATCCCCCACTTGTTGAGTGTTTCTCCAAACACTCACCCCTTACTTCTCCACCCAGATAAGAATGAAGAACAAGTTGAAGAAGGAAACAAGATCTGTTTTGGGGCTGGTGAAGACTCTGCTTTTGTTTGTTAATGTAATTTTCGCTTCCGCACTTGTAATTAAATTTCTCCGATATTCAGTTGTAAAGACGATCATTTTGATTATGTAATAGACTGGTTTTGAGCTACACTATGAGGCTTGATGTTTTGTAATGAATAATTATTAAACATCACCGGTGTTCACGTCAAGGCCCGGTCTCGGGGCGTGACATTTTAGTGGTATCAGAGCTAACCAGGTTCATAATCCGGATGGAAAGTTCTAGCAGAAAGAGTTCTGATTTCATCCGAAAAAAAAATTATAATAAGTCTTGCACAAAGATCATCTTTATTCGAAAAGTCAAAATTATTCCTGAAGTGAATTTTTTTTTCGAAATTCACAATTTTATTCAGACATTGATATCTCTTTCTGAAATTTCAATTTCTTCCAAAACTCTCCTATTTATTCGCAAGGTTCATTTCATTCGAATTTTTGTAAGATCTTTTGCTTCCAGAAAATTTTCATTTATTCGGAGATCTTCCATTGCATCCTATTGAATTCCTGAGATTCTTCATCAATCAATCTACTTCTTCAAATCTTCTCGTATATAAAGCCTCTGATTCAAATAAGTCCGTTGGACACAAATTTTTTCCCGTTGAAAGATGTTCGCTTCTTTGTGTTCCTCTGATATCATCTTCTCTTTGTCATTCTTCTTCTGTCCAACTACTGATATCAGCTGTCAACTGTTCGCTCACACCTTCTGTTTCAGCTGTTCAATTACTGAAACCTCTTGGTTTATCTATTTAGCTTCTGGTCGCATCTTTGATCTGTGCTTCTGCTTCTGCTATCTCAACTACTGACGGCCCCAACAACTGACTGAATATTCGGAACATCTGCTTGCCTCTACAACTGAAATACTCCAACTGCTTTGCTTCTGCTGAAGCGCAACTTCACTTTGCCTCTGTTCTTAACATCGGATATCAGCTTTTGCCTGTTTCTTACCTACTGCTGAAATACTCTTCTCGTTGCGCAACAGCTGATTCATCTTCGTCTTTGCGCAACATCTGATTCATTTTCATTTTAGCGCAACAACTTATTCAACGTCTTCTGCAACGTCTGGACAACATCTTCTGTTCAACATCTGAATTTCTTTTGTTTTTCTTCGCATCGACGTCTGATTTTACCTTCTCTTCATATGAATCCAGATTCCTCTTATCTTCACTCCAATCAGACTTCTCCTGTTTATCAGATTTCTACTGTACAACTTTCCTTATTCTCTTCTCTGTACGCTATAGTCTGATTAGATTACTCCTTCACTCTCTGATTCAACTTCTTCTCTTCACCTTCTGTTGACATCTGATTGCATATAAACTTCAATCGGATTCTTGATGCACCACAGTTCTTCTCTGATTTGCTCTCACATTCAGACTTATTCTGAAGACTTCTTTACCTTACTACTGACAGACTTCTTCAGACTTCCCTTCAATCTTCTTATCGTACCTCTTGATCAGACTTCTCCAGACTTCATTTTTCTAGCAATCCATATTTCTACCAGACTTCTCTGTTCAGACTACTTCTGTCTTCTTCAGACTTCACGTCTTTTTATTGGCATTCAGATAAACTTCTAGACTTTTAGTTCACCAGCTAGATTTCCTTGATTTGTTTGAGTTACTTTTCCAGGAGAAATCCTTTACCAGGTTGATTTTTCATTCATTGGCTCGGTCATAATCTTTTTCTTCGGGTCAACAAATCCTTACAGCTTACGTCCATGAAATAATCTAGAAATCCCTGATTTTCATTTCGTCATCACTTAATTCATAAGATGATTCCTTCTGCTTCCCATACCCATTCTACAACCACCATTCATATGAAGTAGATAAAATTTAACAATCAAACTCAAGTGATTCCTCGCCGTAGACCAAACATGTACGCAAACCGGCCACCATCAAAGAGGAGCGGAAAATCACAGTTAATCATATCCAGTCGAAGGTTATCTGAGGGCTCACGTTTCGAGGACAAAACTTCTTTTAAGGAGGGAGGGATTTGAAAACCCGAAAATTTAGCTCCAGGAAATAGAAAAAGAAATCAGCTGGTAGTCGAAACTCATCAGTTGGCCAACGTGAATTTTTGGAAGAATTGCGAAATAAATCTGGTTCCCTGTTGATTCAGAAGTTGCTTTAATCCTTGGAGAATTCAGTCGCAACGAATTTGGTGAAGTCAACGCTGGGCAACGATTCTGTAGCTTCCTGCTGGTGCTGGCATCGGTAGGGTGACGTAGGCGTGACGCGTTGTATCTTCTGGTATACATGTCTTGAGCTTAAGAATGATTGAGGATGCGACACGTGTTAGTCAACGTTTTTTTGAGTGTTGACTATAGGATTCAGCAGTTACTTAGATAGGGCGACCAGTCGATGGGTTGAAGAATCAGCCGCAGGAGTTTCCCTTATGAAACTGCAGGTGTTGGTATGCGTCGACTGGATTTGATGTAGTAGGCACGGCGACATCGTTCGATGAAGTTAAAACGCTGCGTTTTGGATGTTGCAGCTGGAACTGGTCGTAGGATGTTTTGAAGAGATCTGCTGCCGGCTGATATAACGCTACGGCGTCGTTTTGATAAGTTGGAACGGTGTCTTTTTGGAGTGTTTTCTTGCGACTACTTATTTGGTTGCTACTGCTGGTTTTTTTAGCGAAAGAAGGAGATGGTATCTGCTGGTAGATATCTGCTGGTCTTGTCGACTGAATTGATGATTAGCAGACGTTGGATTTGGGATATTATTTATAGAAGTGTTGTTCGACACTTAGAATTTTTTTGAACCAGACATTCCTCATCTCCATTTCCAAACCCTCGATTATCTACTGTTCACCGTAACTTCGATCGCCAATTCCCATCGCATTCAGCCTTTGTTTTTGACGATCTTGGTGCTACCTTTGAGGCGCTGCATTTGAGCAGGAGTGGAAGTGCGAAAAGCTGTTTGTTCGAAGCTTTCTCGTGAAGCCTGTGCCGTGTATTTCTCCTGCTAGCGTGAGCCCTTGGGTGAGCTTTTCTTGCGATTCGAGCTCTGAATCACCTGTTGGTCGAAATTCAGCAGTTGATGGCGCGAGAGTGAAACGCCGTCGTTTCATGGAACCAGCGGCTGCGCGTTAAATTGGCGGAAGGGATGATACGTTGTCGTTTCGACCTTAGAGGTTGTTGCTGGCAGGCGTGGCTTTTAGCACGAGAGTGATCGAGAGAGAGACACGTGTTGGTCAACATTTTTGAGTGATTGACTGCTGGATCAGCAGATGCATGAGTTCAGAGTGACCAGCTGCTGGTTTGGGAAACCAGTCGTAGAAGTGAAGCGACGTCGTTTCGATAAGTTGAAACGCTGCGTTTGAGTGTTTTGTATGGAACCAGCAGCGAGGGATTTTTGGTGAGAAATTAGCAAGGGGCCTGCTGATCGCTAATTCTGAAGTTGGTACTTGAAGTTTAGCGATAGCAAAATAATGTTGTTTGAATAAGTCGATACGACAGCGTTTTGCCTTCGCGCTAAAGATTCAGCAGATAGCTACGGTTATCTTGAATCAGCAGGTGCGTTACTTAAAGATAACCAGCAGGTGCTTTACAACGATATCAAAATGGTGTCGCTTGAATAAGTTGACACGACAACGTTTTGACTTAAAGATCAGTCGTGGAGCTCGAAAGAAAATCAGAAGCGACGCAAACTCAGCAGCGACGCAAATTCAGCCGCGATGCAAATTCAGCTGCGACGCAAATTCAGCAGAGGCGACTTCATCTTATCCACGAAGCTTCAGAATCTAGGTTCCTCGACGCGAAACAAGATTTTTGAACAGAGAACTTCACCCGAGAAATTCAGAGGGAACTCTCACCAGATTTCACGCTATTTCACGCTGTAACGGCCAAATAAGGGCCAATTAAAGCTCGTAATTCCATGGTTTAATCCTACGCGTGTAACCGTCGGAGTAATGGTTATAAAGACAGAGGTTTAAGGGCCTTTAATGGCGGACGCTCGACTCCCCCTCCTCGCCACCTATAAATACCCGATTGAGATTGCAGGAATTCCACACCACTTCGAAATTCCCAGCAAGATAAGCAACAAAACTCTCACGCGAAAGTTCTAGAGGAAGTTCTGTGCAAGCTACGATCCAGTTCATGATTTGGAATTGGCTGCGATTGTATTTGCCTTGAAGATTTGGCGACACTACCTGTATGGTGAAATATTTGTGGTGTACACCGACCACAAGAGCCTGAAATATATCTTCACGTAGTCTGACTTGAAGGTGAGGCAACGACGTTGGATGGAATTTCTCAAAGACTTTAGCTGTGAGATTCAGTATCAGCCTGGGCGGATGATCTCGGTTGCCGATGCCTTGAGTAGGAAGACCCAGCCTGCGATGCTTTCGTTTTTTAGTGTATCGAAAGTCTATGAGCAGTTGAGTACCTCTGGTTGGCGATTCCAGCCGGGTGATCAGTACATCGTGGTTTCTTCGATTCAGGTGGAGCCGCAGATTGTGAATGACATCAGAGAAATGCAGAGGACTGTTCCCTATATCCATGATTTGAGGGTTAAGGCCCAGAATGGTCAGTCTGATGATTTCTCTATTTCTTCGGATGGATGTCTGAGATTGCGAGGGAGATTTTTGGTTCCGAACCTGATTGATTTCAAAGAGACGATCATGAATGAAGCGCATTGTAGTCGGTACAGTTTGCATCCGGGCGAGAGAAAGATGTACCATGCCTGAAAGTCTCACTACTGGTGGGCAGGTATGAAGAGCGAAATCTCTGGTTTTGTTGCTAGATGTCTGAATTGCCAACAGGTCAAGGCTGAGAGGATGAGACCTGGTGGATTTCTACAGAGTTTGGAGGTGCCCCAATGGAATTGGGAGCACAACCTCGATCGAGTAGGGGACGTGATGCGATTTGGGTGGTGATTGATCGACTCTCGAAGTCAGCCCATTTTTTTCCCTATGATGTAAAGTGTTCGATGAAGAAAATGAAGAAACTGTACATCGACCATGTGTTTAGATTGCATGGAGTTCCCGTCTCGATAGTGTCTGACAGAGATCCAAGGTTCACTTCTCGTTTTG
>KV015657.1:10679-36591 GCA_001598015.1 Dorcoceras hygrometricum
GTTTCCCAACTGGATTATGAACCTGGTGAGCTCTGATACCACTAAAATTTCACGCCCCGAGACCGAGACTCATGACATCGGCAATATTAAACAATTTAAAAATTGTAAAACATTAAGCCATCATAGCATAGCTCAAACCAGTCTATTACATATCCAAAGTAATAACGTTTTTACATCGGAAAAATAAATTTAAATAACGGAATGCGGAAGCATCTTCACCAGCCCCAGAATTGTTCTTGCTCTTCTTCTTCTGCCTGCTCTTCATTCTTATCTGGGTGGAGAAGTAAGGGGTGAGTGTTTGGGGAAACACTCAGCAAGTGGGGGATACCATTCGAGCATACCAAATATACTTATAAATAATAGGTCTCATAACAGAGCTTAGACAGAACAGAGCATAGCATGATCAGAGCAAAGCATAGCATAAAAGAGCATAGCATAGCATAACAGAGCATAGCTTGACAGATAGCACTGATGATTACTTCGTGTCTATGGTTTACTGATCAGTCCCTAAGTTTTGCTCCTCTAAGGGGTCGAGGCCATTAGTTACACCAAGTAACCCAGAAATCCGAAATATTCCGTAAACCCATATACGACAGAATCGTGTCTATGGTTTACTGATCAGTCCCTAAGTTTTGCTTCTCTAAGGGATCGAGGCCATTAGTTACACACAGTAACCCAGAAAGCCGAAATATTTCGTAGACCCATATAACGAAAGCAAAAATCAGTGCGAACGGAGTTTGACACGAAACAGAGATTTGAACAGAAAGGTGCTCGAACAGTAGACAAAAGAAACTGAACTTTCGACAGAATAATATATATATACATATATCAAACGAATATAATATTTAACAAAAGCCCACTTACCAATCTGAAGTTTGAATCTGCGTGAAAAGTGTGAAGTCTGAAATCTGGTGGTTCCAAAAGCGCAGGAATTAATCAGCCCTTGCCAAAAATTCTGGTGCACGATGTTGGGTTTCAACTTAAGCAAGAATTTAACTGTGAAATCTGGCAGAATTTCTGCAGAATTTTTTGTGCAAGGAATGCTGCTTTTCTTACTAAGGAGCTTTGAAAGTGTGTGAAACATATGAGGCTACTGTTGGATATTTATAGGTGAGGGGAAAGGCAGTCCGACAGTCTACCATTAAGGTTGTCCTTCAATTCCTGCTTTTATGGCCATAAAATGGCTGTTACGTGTGCAAGCTTTATGCCTTGGAATTAAGAGGTGTAATTGCCCATAAATCCTCCTAATTTGATGGTTAAAATTGAGAAATCTTGCCTTGTAACACTGCTGGAAGCCTTGTAACACTGCTGGAATTTGTGAGCCAAAAATCTGAAGTTTTGCGTCGCCGAATGAGATTTTGCGTCGTTAAATGTGAATCTACGTCGCTAAATCGCCAGCTGCTGAATTTGCGTCGCTAAATGTCCAACTGCTGATTTTATTGCGTCGCTAAATTCGATTCTGCGTCGCTAAATCCGCCTCTGTGTCGCTAAATCGTCAACTGCTGAATTTGCGTCGCTGCTGAATTTTCGCCGCTGAATGGCCAACTGCTGAATTTGCGTCGCTGCTGAATTTGCGCCGCTGAATGGCCAATTGCTGATTTGCGTCGCTGCTGCCTTTGCGTCGCTGAATGGCCCACTGCTGATTTGCGTCGCTGCTGCCTTTGCGTCGCTGAATGGCCAACTGCTGATTTGCGTCACTGCTGCCTTTGCGTCGCTGAATGGTCCACTGCTGATTTGCGTCGCTGCTGCCTTTGCGTCGCTGAATGGCCAACTGCTGATTTGCGACGCTGCTGCCTTTGCGTCGCTGAATGGCCAACTGCTGATTTGCGACCAGCAGCTGGTTTTCGACTACCTGCTGATTTTCTACCTGCTGATTTTCGACCACCTGCTGATTTTTTTTTTCCTGGAGATATGAATTTTCGGGTTTTCACACAAAGACTAGGGCGGCTGGAAAGCAGCAAAGTGTCTTTGGGTCCCACTCCACTGGAACCAGTTAAGCTTGATCAAGCGAATAGATGACCTAGAAGAGCTTTCGTTCACACTTCACTACAGAAAAGAGGAATACTGTGGGTTGTTATATAACCGGGTATTCAAGAAAGATAAAGTTACTTCCTTTATAGATTAAAGTTTACAGAATGAAGTTTACAGTTTAAAGTTTATATTTTAAAGTTTACAGTTTAAAGTTTACATCTACAATGTAAATGTTTTAAAATGTTTTGAGCATGTGCAGTTTATTTTTTCCAAGTTTCTCAGTCTTCTCAGTTTACCAGTTTACCAGTTTACAGTATTCAGTTTTCAACTTGCGAGTTGTTCAGTTTTCAAGCTCTATAAATTTACGAGCTTTTAGTTACAGTAAAAGATATTGTTATGCATGTATTGCCTGCATTCGTTATTACAGATTTGCTTGCTGAGCCTCTAGGCCCACTAGTTTTCCTAAGTGCAGGTTATCAGATTTAGAGGCTGCTGGTTGGTACGAGCTGGATCAGATGGGGGGGTGTTTATCGTGGAACATGCGTTTCCGTGCTAGCACAGATTACCTATTTTGTTCAGTTTTGATTTGAGATCTACCAGTTTGTAAAGAAATTGTATCAGTTATTCCATATATAGTTCTCTATACATTGAAACGAAGTCTTTTTGCAAAGTTTATAAATGTTCCGCAATTATTCACAACTCTGAATCGTTATCTTTCTAGTCGTGAGCTGAAATTTCTATGCATTTGCACTTTAGTCCAAAAGTATTTGGTAATTGTTTTTGGACCCAAGTACAAATTTTGAGCTTCAATTTGAACCTTCAATTCATTATAATTACCACCCTAAAAACAGCCAGGCACGAGTTGCCAGCAAGGTAATCAACGAAAACACCCTATGAATGGTTCGTTTTTGTGTTTGAGTTTTTATTGTATTGATCGTCTCCCGGGCAATTTGTTTTTCCGCTGCGCCCCGGGAGCGGGATCCGGATCCTACACCGTTGTTCCCCAACAGATAGAGAGTATGACACGTGTGCCATATGCCTCGGCAATAGGTAGTATTATGTATGGCATGATCTAGACTAGACCGGATTGCGCATATGCTCCGAGTGTCACGAGCCGCTACCAGGACAACCCCGGCCAATTACATTGGAAGGCTGTGAAGGATATTCTTAAGTACTTACGAAGGACTAAGAATATGTTCATGGTCTATGGGGGTGGTGAACTGAAACTGGAAGGCTACACTGATTCTAGCTTCCAGTGTGACGTGGATGATTCGAAGTCAACCTCTGGATTCGTATTCATGCTCAATGGTGGTGCTGTCTCTTGTAAAAGTTCCAAGCAAGACACCATCGTGGATTCAACCACTGCTGCTAAGGAGGCGGTTTGGATAAGGAATTTCGTCCAAGAGTTGGGCGTCATTCCTGATGGAGTTGGTCCAGTCCCGGTGTACTGCGACAACACGGGTGCTGTTGCGCAAGCAAAGGAGCCTAGGTCTCACCAAAGATCCAAACATATACTGAGGAAATACCACATAATCCGGGATATTGTGGCTAGAGGTGACATAGCAGTTGAGAGAGTCGCCTCTGCGGACAACATTGCTGATCCACTTACGAAGCCCTTACCAGGACCCTTGTTTGAAAAACATCGCGAAACAATGGGACTACGTCTGATGAGTATTTGGCTTTAGGGCAAGTGGGAGATTGTTAGAGTAGATGCCCAACTAGCCAACTTGTGGCGTGTGGGTTTATAGACTCTTGTATATGACAGTCTTTATATATGATATTTGCATTTTCTGCACTGTGTATTCTGAATCAGTTCCTAGTCGATTGGGCCGTCAAAATGAGGATAAGGTCGCCCGAGCTTGAGACTAGTATCTGCGATGCGAAGTACCATGTTTCATTGGTAGGGAACATTGTGATGTTCTGAGCATGCAGATAGATAGTGACCTGGTGATCTACTGAACTACCCTCGTTCGGACTTTCCAAGTGGTTGCCATTTGTCGAGTGGATAAGTCCGAGGTCTTGGTTGTACTGATTAGTCCTCACGACTCGAAACGACATTGAGGCTCTACATGATAGGCGCCTCACTTTGACCCGTTTGCCGACTCACTTGGGGTCGTTAGACGGCGGGATTGGGTGAGACCCCGATGCATGTAGGAGTCGATGCATCGTTGTCGAGGATTCACCGCTCACAGACATGCGTGGATATCCTATGCTATCTGAGGGGATAATAGTGTATAAATCTCTGGCCAGAGTATTATAAGTGTTTTAGGTAAATGGGTTTACCTAGTTACACTCGCGATGTCACTATTCGATCTCCAAGATGTATGCATAGCTATCGGATCTTTAGCGACTCTCGATTTACCAATGGTCGTTGATCTGATCGGGATATATGGATTGAAAGGACCGTACTGTACGCTAACCACGACCAACTGGTTCTTGCAGGCACTATCAGTGATACCTAGGGGATCATGGGGTGATGTTGCTAGACGCTCTTACCATGATCCGATGGGCAAGCCCGGAATTGTGATTCCGGAGCCACAATGGTTGTGGGCCCACGGCTAGCTGTATCCCTGAACCATTGAGGGTCACACAAGTACTGGATTCGAGATTCCCGAACGGATACTGAGCTCAATGTGTTGATCATAGGAGGAGAATTTTGGAAGTGCGACTTCCTAAAAGTCAACAGGGGTCAAATCGTGATTTCCCGCTGTTGAGGGGCAAAACGGTCATTTTGCAATTTAGGGTTAGATGATCTGAAAAATTGTTTTTCATATCATAATATTCAGTTTTGGAAACTGAGTCGACCGGTCCGATCTGATCGGTGATCGGAGTTACGATGAAGTTGCAGCGATGGATATCGTCATTTGGACCCGGGCCCGTTGGGCCGGTCCAAGTCCATTGCTAGTCTACTTAATGAAGACTTGGAGGCTTTAATCATAACACTTGATTACACTTAACCCTAACCCTAAAACTCACGGCCACCTCCCTCCTCTCCTCAAAAGCCGCCGCCGCCGCCGGCCACCACCATCGCCGCCGCCGCCGCCGCTAAGTGATCGGACTTGTTCCGATCAACTTTTTGAGGAGAAACCGTCCGTGCTGATCTTGTAAGGCCTTCTATTGTAGGCTGACGAAGGAGTCTCCCTTCCAGTCATGGACCTGATTGACGTAATCTACCGCCGCCTACCGTGAAGTGCCGGTTTCCTCGTGAAACTGGTCGGAGCCAGGCGCCTAGACGCCAGCAAGGTAACTGACTAAACACCCTATGAATGGTTCATATTGTGTTATTATTGAATTGTATTGAACGTTTCCTGGCCTAATTTTTGTTCTTCCAATGTCTCGCTGGGAGACGGGATCCGGATCCGCCACGGTTCCCCAACAATGGAGACTACTGACGTTGAGACAGATGAGATGGAGAGCAGGATAGATGCTTCATCTATCACTAATTATGATGAAGCAGTCTCAAGTTATTATCCAACGAAGAAGGACCTTTGGTTGAGACAGATAAGGAGAAAGAGAAGGAGAAGGAGAAGGAGAAGGAGAAGGAGAAGATTATTGAATCTGAGGACACAGAGCCCTTGAGCAAGGTTCTGGAGCTTACAGAGACAACCTTATCCAATGAAGAGTCCATGTCCATCGATGATATCTTGAAGCGGATCCCTGAGGAAATTATGCTTCCTTCTTATACCGCTGCAGAGCCTACCAAGATCAAATTTGGCCACGTATTCAGATCAGGAAAAGGTATTGGCACAAGGCCAACTTTTCAAAGATTGCTATTGACGCCAAGGGGGAGGAGCCCCTTGTCGAGGAGGTGGTTAAAGGGCATCCGACCCGTGAGATGTTCATGTTGATTTGTGCTGATATTGAGTTTCTTGTACAGATACGGGAGAAAGTTATAGAGGAAATTGTTTCATTATTTCATTCGTTTAGTCTACGCCGCTTGGTAGTTTGGGAGTCAGTTTCCGATATTGTTGCCTGGGCAGAGATAGATTCTTTGCAAACATCTGTTCAGACGCGCATGTACATAATCGCAAAGTATAGGGAAATGTTGTTAAGGAAATTATTGGAGGCCAGACAGTAATTTTGAATCCGGCACGCCCAAAACAGCTATTGATCTTCAAATTTTGGATATTCTCTCAGAAGCTCATCGCCTTGCGTTGACAAACTTGGTGGAGCAGATGAGGCAACATCAGCTAAAGTGGACACGGACTTCCTCTTGAAATCTGTTTGGGACTGGTGTACAGAGTAGTGGAATTCTTTCATCATTTCATCCGAGCATCAAGTACTGGATTAGGCGACTGATCTTAATTTAAGGATCTTGGATAGTTATAGAGGGCACAAATCGGTGGATACGCGAGTGCAGTACAACTACTTCTAGCGAGAGGACGCAGATACCTCAGGAACCAGCTGTGGATACACTTGACCAGATCTGCATTTTTATTTTTACTGTTTAGGATCTGGATTCGTGACCGCCTTTCTTAGGAATTGTTCACAGGAAGTGGGCTGAAATCTGTGTTGACATTGTACAGTTTTCACTTTTTGGTCATCTGCTGCCAGTTGGTACTTATAATCTTTGTACATATATAGTTGCAGTAGGAACAGTTATAGATTTAGAAGCAGACCAGACGGGATTTTTTGGTGTTTTTCAGAGAGGGTTAGATGCAAATATGATTTCTTCGAGTTCTAGCTCTTCACGATCTGAGAATCTGAATCCTTCTAGTCATAGTTCTTCCATTGATTGTCCTATGCATTTCACCGTTGATGATATTCCTGAGATCTCATCTTCCGATGAAGTTCTTCCGATCGAAGAGACAACTGTTGTTACACCTCAGATCTCATTACCAACTGTTGTTCCTTCAACGGATTATACAGAAGCATTTGCACAGCTCCGAGCTACAGTTGATCAGATCTCTCTTGAGCAAGTGCAAACCAGATTTCACATATACGAACTCAAGGCCGCTCTTTCTAAGAAAATTTCAAACCTTGAGACCACATCTCTTACAGCTTCGGATAATCAGGACCGGGTCGTTCTTGTTCAAAACAATGTTCTCCTTAAGGAGATGCAAGTTCAGAAGGCTGCTCTGTCTAAGGAATTGGATGATATTTGAAAAGAGATACAGGACCAGAAATCTGCTATTGCACATGATATGCTTGAATTCCGCACGGAATCACAAGAAACCATTAATACCCTCCTTGCTCAATTGTCAGAAATCATAGCCTACATGAATAGGGGCCGTGATGACAAAAATAGGGAAGATAGCAGCAGTCGAGGTCCGCATCCTCCTGACGATCGTAGCAGACCTGGACCTGGAGATAGTGGAAGAGGAAGAGGCAGCAGTAGTGAACCGTCAAGGAAAAGAGGAAGTGGATACAGAGGAGGAGGAAGTACTAGCTCTAGAGGATTTCGATATTGGCTTGGAGGAAGCTGAACAGTTTTTAGTTTTTCAGTTATTTGTACAAATATCTTGTACTTAGCAAGTTTTGATTATATATATATAGCACGACTTTGAGCAATTTATTTTTGTCTCTAATTAAGTCGAAGGCTGCTAAATTTGTCATCACCAAAAAGGGGAAAATTGTTAAGATAAAATTTATAAGTTTTGGTGATAACATAAATAAGATAAAGAACTGAACATTAAGCTACCAGATTTTGGAGTTATCGGGTTCTATCAGATTAGGATTGGGTACTCAGATCCGTTCAGATTTGAACTAGACATATTCAGATCAGATCATAGGATATAAGATCAGAGTATTTCAGAACAGTCTGTTTAGAGGGTTCAGAACAGCTCAGATCAGAGCTTATCAGGTCTTGTACAGAGGCTTCGTTTCAGATCCGAGAGATTGGGAACGGTATATATAACGGGGAAGATAGCTTATCAGATCAGATGAGAGCATTCAGATCAGGTTATATATCAGTTTCAGTTCAGAGGTTATTTGTTCAGATTTCAGAAACGAAGATTCAGATCAGAACAGGGTATTTCAGATATGAATAGAGATAAGAGATGACGTTACATGTAAAAAGAGGAACTTCAGATCTGACAGTTATAAAGAAGTTAAAGAGGGAAGTTACGCAATAGGAAAATAAAATAAAGCTTATATATTTGAGAGTAGATTTCAGATCTCAGTGCTGAAAAAGATTTGAGCTTAAGATTTCATCAGATATTCATTCCAAAGGATTCAACGTTCAAGATTCAATCGTATAAAGCCTGTTATACAACGTGGATGAAAGAGACTCAGTTTAGAGCTATTTGGAGAATACTTTGGAGGACGCAGAGTTGGTCTATTCGATTTTTACCTATTTTGGGTATTAAAGTCAACTAAGCTCTGACAACTTTAGACAGACCTTTGCATAACATTAATGGAACATTTAATGCATTGATACGATGAAGATATGCAAACATGGTTTGTGTCTACTGGCTCATTTATGACCGTTGAGGATGGAGATGTATAAATAGCTGAAAATTTCAAATGAATAAGCTCTCTCAAAAGTTTTACTCTCTCAAGCTCTCTGCAAAAACTAAAAGCTTGGTGACTCTAAACAACGCACTCTCGCAAAAATATTTTGAGTTCCAGTCTTGAACATCTCGAAGAACACTCTCGTTCAGTTCATATTAGTAAAACCTTAGAGATATATTTTGGTTTACATTTGTAAACAAATTTCATTGTAAAGAAACCAGAAGATTTACAGAACTATATTGTATCGCATTCATTGTAAAATCAGATTAGAGTCTGTAACGAACGTGCTTTCTGAAGCAGTTCGAAAATTCACTTGATTGTAGTCAGCAGTGGTATCTGCATAGATTGTGGTTGCTAGGAGTTCACTTGTAGCGTGGCTTGAGTGATCGGGTGTCTACAGAAGCTGTACACATAAAATCTTCTAGTGGAACCTTACTGAAAAGGAAGAAGGGGAGACGTAGGATCTTCAGATCCGAACTTCCACAAACTCTCAACTCTATCTTTTACTTACTTGCATCGTATTTATTGTTAACTGTTCACTGTTTAGTCGGTTTTTTTTCGCACAATACTTGTTAACCGAGAAAACAGATTTGGACTGAGAGCCTCAGATATGGTCACTCAGATCTGAGTTAAGCGAGGCTTGTAAAAACAGTTTTAAGGTTTCGAAAAACAAAAATCAAAGGAGTTCATTCAAAAGGAAGAAGGGGAGACGTAGGATCTTCAGATCCGAACTTCCACAAACTCTCAACTCTATCTTTTACTTACTTGCATCGTATTTATTGTTAACTGTTCACTGTTTAGTCGGTTTTTTTTCGCACAATACTTGTTAACCGAGAAAACAGATTTGGACTGAGAGCCTCAGATATGGTCACTCAGATCTGAGTTAAGCGAGGCTTGTAAAAACAGTTTTAAGGTTTCGAAAAACAAAAATCAAAGGAGTTCATTCAACCCCCCCCTTCTGAACTCCTAAGATTATTTTGACTATATTGTCGATTCCATTGATCCTATCAGTTTCATAGCAGTGAATCAATCAGTTTCAGTAATCGATTTTCGATCAAGAGCAATGTAATATGGCTATTTCAATTAAAGGAATAAAAGTTTTAATTTAAGGATTTATGAAATAGAGGACCCGGTCATCAGGAAGGGACAAGATTATGGTATGACTATAATACCTTCACAGAAGGGACCATGATTATGGAATTACTGTAATCTCTTCACAGAGAGTTACTGAATTCAGACAGCATGCTTCATGCACCAGGACTGTCAGGCCTCGTGCTCATATCAGAGATAAAACATGCGAACACACGCGAAAGCTACTAAAAAGCGGGTAAAATTTTCGCTTTTGGCCAGACGGTTTAAAACAATATAATTTAAAATACAATGATACTCAAAATATATCCCAGTTTATAAAAAAATCAACCAAACGCGGGATACCAGCCAACAACAAACAATATAGCATAATAACAACAACATGTATCAGACTCGAACCACAAAATACAACGACAAAGCGTAGGGCATCCCCTGGCTAACTGTACTGATACATATAAATATGCTATACGCAACTGGGATAATCTAACCACCTCCTGGGGCACCTCCAGCTGGGTTAAAGCCACGACCAGCTGTAAAACCTGGGTTCCCTGAAAACAACACAAGCAAGGAAAACAAACCAAGCCCCAGAGGGACATGGGGTCAAACCCCAGTACGGAGAGCATCTGAAACAGCTAAAGAAAAGCATAAGATAAAATGCAGATGCTATGCATGAGACACCGGATAACAACTGAAGGCTTCAATCGAAAAGGGAGCCAAGGAACTCAAACATAGCTCCACAAGATCTGCAACGAAGCAGTGGCCACGGGGTGTGTTCAAAGTGTGGTAATGAGCCACTCGCCTTGACACTACACCCGAATACCAGATGCATCAAACAACTCAACCTGTTGTTGCCTCACCCATGAACTGTGGTAGTTAACCACTCGGCGCATGGTGGCTAACAGATCCCAGCAGGGAGTTGAGAGTGCGGTATCGCCGCTCGCCCCCGCATCCTGGTAAGAAACAACAGAAATACAACGAGATACAAAGCAATGGATGCAACAGAAATATGAATACAATATGGGAAATGCGTGTATGCATAAACATAGCAGCTAAACTCAACAGCAATCACATATGAACACAGCAACATCCACGGCAATGCACAATCAACCATATAACATTAAATCTCACGCAAATTCCCAGCTACCTCAAGCTCAGATCCGTACCTCAATACTGCGCAACTCATCCTACACAACAACTCAACAAGCTCAATTCTAGGCTAGGAACAAGATCTCATCGAATTAACGAATTTCTACCTGAACTACGAAATGCACGAGCTAAACCAGCAACTTCGTGCTTCTTCTCCAGCCAACAACAGCCTCCAAAAAGGGTATAAGATGAAGGAGCTTTTTGAGAGGAGTCCAACGCTACCTCTAACGTGAAAAATGGTGACCGAAATCAACGGGAAATTGCCGGAGAAACTCACGGTGAACAGTACTAGGGTTCGAGAAACAGAGATCGACAATCGAGAGAATATTTCGCTAAGTATGGGATCTGGTACTCAAAATCGAAGACCAGTTCTTCCTTAAATACATCTCGCAACGGCTGAAATCTGGTTAAACAAGTCCACCGACAAAACCAGACGACGCATTACCAAAATCCCAAAAAGCTGGTACCAGACGTTGCGTTCCAATTAAATCAAACGGCGTCGCATAACCCCAACATCTGGATTCCTTAGCGCTAACCAAAACGACGACGTTTCCTCCTCACGCTACAGGAACGCTGACCAGCGTTGACATCTGCTCTCAGCTGGACAACCAGACGCAAGCTACAGGAGCGTTGACTGACGTTGACGTCTGCTTCCAGCGATAACACCAGACGACACACAAGCGAACAGATCTCTCACAGCTGGTACCAGACGCAACACCCAAAAAAACGTCGTTGCAACTAATCTAAACGACAGCGTATCCAACCCGATACAAAACATGCTAAGGCAACGTTTGAATACAAACACGCTACCAGACTTCACTTAAACACAATGCATCCAGACTTCATAAAAACGACGGGGTATCGAATCCTCGCGTTACGAAATACACGCTGTGACTGGATTTACCACCGACCAGCTTCCACAACAAAACCAGATTTCTCCTCAAAATACCAAAATTACGAAAACTTTCAGAATTGTTCTAAATGTGAAATCTGACCCGAAAATGCAACCCAAACTTACAAACAGAGATCTGAACCACCAGAAATCTCTAAAAACCAATTAATCCAACAAATTAATCTCTTATACAAATTCAGGTCTCACATTTCTTCCCCACTAAAAGGGATTTCGTCCCCGAAATCAAACAACAATTCTGAAATACTACACAGCAACAGAATGCTAAAACAGAAAATTGCTTAACATAAGGCCAGGAGTTCAAGATAACTGAGCAAACAATTAACAACAACTAGGGAAGAAACACAACTAAAAACTACTGAAAATTTAGCTCAACAGCTACTCAAACAGATGCGGCCACTCGCGTTGCATCTGCCCTTCCAGCTCCCAAGTAGCTTCTTCTCTACCATGCTTGATCCATTGCACCATTACCAACGGAATGGTTTTATTCCTCAATTGTTTCTCTTTTCTGCCTAGGATCTGCAAGGGATATTCCTGATAACTCAAAGCCTGATCTAGCTCAACCTCGTCAGTTCTCAGCACATGAGAAGGATCTGGCTCGTAATTCCTCAACATGGAAACATGAAAGACATCATGCAGAGAAGATAATTCCGGAGGCAACAACAGCCGATACGCTAACGGGCCAATCCTCTCAACAATCTCATATGGTCCGACGTAACGAGGGGCTAACTTTCCCTTGTGTCCAAAGTGCACGACACTGCGAAACGGAGAAACTTTGAGAAATACCTGATCACCAACCTGAAACTCTAGAGGTCGACGCCTCTTATTCGCATAACTGGCTTGGCGATCTTGGGCAGCTTTCATCCGCTGTCGAATTAGATCAACATGATCCTTCATTTGCTGCACGAAGTCAGGGGCAGATTGCTGCTTCTCCCCCACCTCTTCCCAACACACTGGCGATATGCACTTCCTACCGTACAAAGCCTCAAACGGCGCCATGACAATCGTCACTTGATAGATGTTATTGTAGGAAAACTCTACCAAAGACAACGCGTCTTGCCAGCTACCTCCAAAATCCAACACAACAGCTCGTAACATATCCTCCAACGTCTGGATAGTTCGCTCAGATTGGCCATCTGTCTGGGGTGATATGCTGTGCTCATAGCCAAACTGGTACCCAAAGCTGCTTGCAAACTCTTCCAAAACCTGGAAGTAAACCTTGGATCCCGGTCTGAGACGATCGAAACAGGCACATCGTGAAGTCTAACCACGAAATCAACGTACAGTTTCGCCATTTTCTTTAATGAGAACGTCATCCCATAGGGAATAAAATGTGCAGACTTCGAAAGTCGGTCTATAACCACCCAAATAGCATCACATCCTCTGCTGGTACGAGGCAGATGCGTCACGAAATCCATCGCAATGTGCTCCCAATTCCATTGGGGAACTTCTAAACTCTGCAACAGACCACCGGGTCTCATCCTCTCGGCCTTTACCATCTGACAATTCAAACAACGGGCGACAAAACCAGCAACGTCGCTCTTCAGGCCAGCCCACCAGAAGTGAGGCTTCAACGCATGGTAAATCTTCCGTGCACCAGGATGAACACTATGTCTGCTGCAATGCGCTTCCCGAGGATCTCCTCCTTCAAATCAATGAGGTTAGGCACAACCATCCTGCCACGAAACCACAAGCAACCATCAGAAGAAACAGAATAATCTTCAAGTTCTCCAGCCCTGACCTTTAACTTCAACTCATGGATGGAAGGATCAGTCATTTGAGCCGCTCTTATTGTCGAAACAATCTGTGGCTCCACTTGAAAAGAAGAAACCAAAACACAATCATTAGACGGATAAAATCTCCAACCCGTAGTATTAAGATGCTCCTGATCCTTAGAGATATACAACGAAGCAAGCATCTCACTAGCCTTCCTGCTCAAAGCATCGGCCACTACGTTCGACTTCCCAGGCTGATACTTAATCTCACAATCAAAGTCCTTTAGCAGCTCTATCCAACGACGTTGTCTCATGTTCAAGTCAGGCTGCGAAAACAGATACTGCAAACTCTTTTGGTCCGAGTACACCACAAATTGCTCGCCATACAGTTAATGACGCCAGATCTTCAGCACAAAAACCACCGCTGCAAGCTCCAAATCATGGACTGGATAACGAGTCTCATGCGGTTTCAACTGCCGCGAGTCATACACAATGACTCGACCATTCTGCATCAAAACACAGCCCAATCCATTGAGCGAAGCGTCAGAACAAACAACGAAACCACCTCCCGGACGGCAGAGCGAACACAGGTGCAGTAGTCAGTTTCTCCTTGAGCAATTGAAACGCATTCTCACATTTCTCAGTCCATACAAACCGTTTGTCCTTCTGCGTCAGTTGAGTCATCGGCTTTGCTATGCTAGAGAATCCTTCAATGACACGACGGTAATAGCCAGCCAGACCCAAGAAACTGTGAATTTATGAAACATTTCTGGGACGCTCCTAGTTCAGAACAGCATCAACCTTACTGGGATCCACCGAAATCCCCTCGGCTAAAATAACATGACCCAGACATACAACACGATCTAGCCAAAACTCGCACTTAGAGAATTTAGCATACAACTGCTGATCCCTCAGCGTCTGAAGGACAATTCTCAGATGCTCCTTATGCTCCAAAGGAGTCTTTGAGTATACCAAGATGTCGTCAATAAACACAATCACGAACTGATCTATGAACTCTCTGAAGACCCGTTTCATCAGATCCATGAAAACTACTGGGGCATTGGTCAACCAAAACGGCATAACCAGAAACTCGAAATGCCCGTACCTAGTACGAAAAGCAGTATTCGCGACATCCTGATCTCTCACTCTCAGCTGATGATACCCTGAACGAAGGTCGATCTTCCAGTACACCGCAAAACCTTGCAGCTGATCAAACAGATCATCGATTCTCGGCAACGGGTACTTGTTCTTAACTGTCGCTTTGTTCAGCTGACGAAAGTCAATGCACATCCGCATTGAGCCATCCTTTTTCTTCTACAAACAAAAATGGGCGCTCCCGACGCGACATACTAAGGTCAGATGAAAACCCAGGAATCTCCTTCGGGAACACATCGGGAAATTTCGCACCACGGGAATGTCGCTAAGCTGCACATGAGAAGAAGAAGACGCATCCAACGTGTAGATCATAAAACCAACATTCCCTAAGGACAAAAAACTGAACATCTCCATCGCTGAGACTAACGAGATCTTCGATCGAGAATCCTGGCCGTAGAAGTCCCACTTCTCGCCAGACAAAGGCCTAAAACGAACAATCCCATGGAAGCAATCCACGGAGGCCCTGTAGTTGGACAACACGTCCATCCCAACGATACAATCGAAATCCCACAACATCAGACGGATCAGATTCGCCAACAACACATGCTCACAAAACCGCAACACGCTATCTAACAAAACCTCTTGGGAAAACAGGCTCACATCGCCAGGGATAGAAACAGAAACAGCATCGCGCAAAGGGATGGTACACAGACCATGCTCAATAACAAACAAATCAGAAATAAACGAATGCGATGCACCGGTGTCAAACAACACACGCACAGGAAAATCAAAAACGAGACAAGTACCTGCGATCACCCGACTCGGCGTCTCCTCGGCCTGCTCCCTAGTGATGGCGTTGACCTGAGCATGCTGAGGTCCAGAATAGAACTGCTGAGACGACTGTCTGAACCGCAAATCTTTGGAGCCATCAGGACTCAGAGGCTTCTTGGGGTATTCGGAAGGGGTTTATGAGGAAGATATTCATGACTTTTTCACCAATGCAAATGTAACACCTCAGTTTTAACGACTGTCACCACTGTACCAACTTTTCTCTTCCAACGTATTTTGTCCTCACTCTCACGCACCCTGAGAAACTTTCCAGGTGGTCACCCATCCAAAATTGTCTGAAGTCAAGCACGCTTAACTTTAGAGTTCTTAAGTGATGACTTCACACCATCGCAATCCCTCTCATTCCGATGTGGGATCAATTCATTCACGTGCCCCTTCACCTAGAAGCCTGTCAGGAGCCGCTCATTGTCCTTGCTACCTCTTGGAAACCGCGATCACTCCACGCCCTCTTTTGGGCCCCGGGCATCACATGACCACCAGATTCCGCTTGGTTCATCCTCGAACCACACCGTACTAAGAGTGGTCGGCTCTGATACCAACTGTAACAATCTAGTTTTAACGACTGTCCCACCGTACCAACACTGCTCTTCCAACATTGTTTTTTCCTCACTCTCACGCACCCTGAGAAACTTCACAGGTGGTCACCCATCCCAAAATTGTCTCAAGTCAAGAATGATAAATTTAGAGTTCTTAAATGATGAGTTCCCAAAAAGAAGATGTACCTTGTTGGTATGAGTAGTACCAATTAAATCTGATAAGCCTACCTCAACTAACCTCAACTATATCTATAACTTCTCAGTCTCGTAGTCCCTCTCATTGCGGTGTGGTATCAGTTCATTCATGTGACCCTTCGTCTACAAGCCTGCCAGGAGCCGCTCATTGTCCGTGCAACCTCTTGGGACTGACGATCACTCCCTGCCCTCTTTTGAGCCCCAGGAATCACAGCTAAACTGGAGCGAAACACTATAGTCAGCACAGTCTGGGGTTCGACAGTGGTTGTTACTGTGAGGATTGAGATTCGAAAATTGTGATTAATCGGGAGTTATGGATTTTCGAATTTCAGATTTTGAGAATTTTGTCGAATCTGGTTGGTGATTTTCAGATTTGGCATAGAACTGTTCAACGTTGAGTTGTTGGTTTAGGTCGGGAAATCTGTGTTGAACTTAGAGTTGATTCGTTGTCTTTCGATAAGAGATGTGATTCTAGTAGTATTTCAGACTTGAGGATCATCGCTGAAAGAAGATGGGCCAGCAGAGACTTTGCGCGGGAATTTGTGAGCAGTCAGATGTAGATACTCAGTTGTGGCGTGATTCAGATGTCAAAATTAGTCAACGGTAATGCGTAGCTAGCGAACGCGGTTATGAAGGTAGCGAGAGACATCTGTTAGCGTTAGCGCGCGGATGCGAGAAGATAACACATGTTGGTCAACACATCTGAGTTGACTGTTGTTGTTAGCGCTGTTCAGATGTTGTTAGCGAGAGAGAGATCTATTCCAGCTGTTGAAGCTCTGCTACGTCGTTTTGATTAGTTGGCACGACTTCGTTTGCTGTTGTGCGTTAGTGGAGCGTAGCAAAGTCTGATCCGTGACAGCTGAGCCAGCTGTGAGTGAGCGCTGGATTCAGATGTGAGGATTCCTGCTTTAGTTCAAGATGGGATCTGAGTCGATAAGAGCAGAAGCTGGATTCGAGGATTTAAATACAAGTGTTGATCGACACTTAGCATATTTTCGAACCCGATATTTCCTATCTCCTTCCCCGATACCCTCTAAACCCTTACTGTTCACCGAGCATTATTTCTCAGATTTACCGTCGATTTCCGCCGTAGTTTGGAGTAAGGTGGGTGGAGCTTAACTCGTCTCCCTTAGCCCTTTCGATTACCAGTTAGGCGACCTGAGTCGACACGTAGGAGGAGCACGAAGGAATTTCAGTGTTCGTGAATTTCTACGACGGCTGACCCAAGAGTTCCTTAGCTCGTTTGAGCTTCTAGATTGAGCTCCCAGACAGTTCCTGCTTTGTTTGTCGAGACCAGCGAGGAAGCAGATTTGAGCAGGATGAGGTTTTCGTGCACTGGTGAGATCTGTTGAGGTAGAATCTGAGCGTTGAGGTATGAATTGAGCTTCTGATTACAGCTTTGGCATAAGCGTGTAGTGTTTTGAAGCATGAATGATGCTCTGTGGAATCTGTTTGTGTGATTATTGTGCTTTACGTGAACAGTTGTGGCTCGTACTTGAATTTATATGTTCTGTTTACGTGAATTATGCATGCTGAAATCAGATATGAATTTCATGGCATTCATGCATACATATTGAGCCTGTTGAGAGAACCCGAGAAAGATCCATGTTGTGATCGGCAGAGAGATGTCTCGTGCCTGAAAGGTCCAACGCTATCATCGGAGTGGTGACCGACTGACTCATCGTGTCTGAATAAACCGAGCAGTGATGGGTAATTGAGTGGCTGGCCCTGAAGATCACGGACCGATGATTTTCACCGGCTGATTGGTTGTGCGTGGTATAGAGGCTCGCCTTTTATTTGCCAGCTGACTCGTTGGCCTAGATGACCGATTCTTTGACAGCCCTCATAAATTCATGTTTTGATATATTGCATGTTTATGATTAGCTGTTGTCTTAGTGCTCTTCGTACTGAGGTTTGACCTCATATTCTTTTCCTGATTTTGTGCTGTTGGGTCTGTGTTACCCATTGCAGGAGTCACAGGTAATCTGGCTGGGCAGAGTGGAGGTTCAGCTAGCAGATCCCCGTTTGGTTGAGTCCCAGTGTATTTGTATATGTATCAAACCAGGGGATGCCCTAAGTTTCTATGTATATGGGGATCTGTTGTTTGAGATTTATTTGATTACTTGTCTGTGATTGGATTTAGAGTTAAATCCTATTTTGAGTATGTATTATTTTGAACGAATGTTTTATTGTTCAGGACCAAACATTTGAAAAATTTTTAAGCCCTATTTTTATGCTTCCGCGATTATGTGCTTAATTTCGTTGTTAATCATAGTTGATTAGCACGGGGCCTGACAGTTACAGAGTGATTTTTTTGGTATTTTTCAGTTTCCCACTGAGGGGACCGTTGTAGTAGCTGACTTTCCGAAGAGGATGGTCGCTCAGGTGCAGATGGAGTTTTCTGATACGGGCATACTGGTGAAGAGTTCATGCAAAAAGAAGGAGATGAAGGTGGAATATCGCCTACTCAACGATATTATAGCCAAGTCCCTCACTGCAAATGTGATTCCCGGGGTTCAAAATAGGGTGGGGAGTGATCGTTGGTGCCATGAGGTTTCACGAACAATTAGAGGCTCCTTGCAGGCTTTTAGGCGAAAGGGCACATGAATGAACCGATCCCACACCGGAATGAGAGGGATTCCGAGACTGGAAAGTTATAGAATTAGTTGAGGTTAGTTGATGTAGGTTTATCAGATTTAATTAGTACTACTCATACCAACAAGGTGAATCTTCTTTTCGGGATCTCATCACTTAAGAATTCCAAAGTTAAGCGTTCTTGACTTTGGACAATTTCGGGATGGGTGACCCCCTGGGAAGTTTCTCAGGGAGCGTGCGAGTGAGGACAAAACACGCTGAAAAGACTAGAGTTGGTACAATGGAGACAATCATTGAATCTTGGGCGTTACAGTTGGTATCAGAGCCGACCTCTCTTAGTACGGTGTGGTTCGGGGACGAACCAAGCGGAAGCTAGTGGGCATGTGACGCTCGGTGCTCAAAGAGGCCGGCGAGTGATCGCCGGTGCCAAGAGGTTGCACGAACAATCTCCTGGGAGGCTTCTACGCGAAGGGCCACATGAATGAACCGATCCCACACCGGAACGAGAGGGCTTACGGGACTGGAAAGTTATAAGATGTAGTTGAGGTTAGTTGAGGAAGTCTTATCTGATTTAATTGGTATTACTCATATCAACAAGGTGCATCTTCTTTTCGGGAGCTCATCACTTAAGAACTCCAAAGTTAAGCGTGCTTGACTTGGGACAATTTTGGGATGGGTGACCTCCTGGGAAGTTTCTCAGGGTGCGTGCGAGTGAGGAAAAAATACGCTGAAAAGACTAGTGTTGGTACCGTGGGTACATTCGTTGAATCTGGGGTGTTACACTTGATATCAGAGCCAACCCCTCTTAGTACGGTGTGGTTCGGGAACGAACCAAGCGGAAGATGGAGGGCATGTGACGCCCGGTTTTCAAAAGAGGGTGGGGAGTGATCGCCGGTGCCAAGAGGTTGCACGGACAACGAACGGATCCTGGCAGGCTTCTAGGCGAAGGGACAATGAATGAACCGACCACACATCGAAATGAGAGGGATTCCAAGACTGGGAAGTTATAGATGTAGTTGAGGTTAGTTGAGGTAGGCTTATCAGATTTAATTAGTACTACTTATACCAACAAGGTGCATCTTCTTTTTGGGAGCTAATCACTTAAGAACTCTAAAGTTAAGCGTGCTTGACTTGGGACAGTTTTGGGATGGGTGATCCCGTGGGAAGTTTCTCAGGGTGCGTGCGAGTGAGGACAAAACACGCTGAAAAGACTAGTGTTAGTACAGTGGGGACAGTCGTTGAATCTTGGGCGCTACAGCAAAAGCTGGGTCTTTCGATGCAGTGACCCAAGTGCGATTTAACATGATAGTGGAAATCGTGGGTAGCATCAAAATAAATTGGAGCAAAATCCTTTTCAGTATTTTGAAGGCTATGGTCGTCCCATAGACCAAGAAGGCTTCTGGCTTTGCTGTGAAGATAATCCTGCTGCTGCAGGGAGTACAAGGATTAACACTGGGAGAGTGTAAGGCCCTTCCCTCTTTGAAGATTCTGTCTTTCAAATCTGTTGGCACATATATCGCCAACAACAGAGCATCTCCAGCGGATTTTCTGAAGGCGAAAATGAATTTTGGAGAAGCTGAAAAGATCTCCGCTTAAGCGAGAATGACTGGGGAGATCGAGGCCAAAGCTGCTGCAGAAAAAGCCACCGTCTGGACGTTGTGCACCACAAAGCTGAAGTTGTTGCTAACCTAGTAATAAAGCGCAACCGAACGATAGTTGGGAGAGCTGCTCCCTCTATCACATATTTGAAAATCATTCTTGATACGATGACGACAGTAACAATTCAGATAATGTGACCTCCAAAGCATAAAATAATTCTGGCAGAGGATTCTGATTCTGAGGATACCATGCCATTAAAGAGAGTTCCTCAGGTATCAGCACCGATGACTCAAGCTGTTCCAAAGCCTACTCGACGGCATCTGAGTCCGCACAATTATCAGATGACAAATTTTTGTCTCTGGATGATATTTTGCTGACTCTTCTAGAGGACGCACTTCCGCCTTTGGTGACTATAATAGATCCATTGACAATGATAGGGTGGAAGCAAGAGCATTCAGTTCTGGGAAGTAAATTGACTCACACGATACCTCTTTTGAGATTGCACCTTAGGATAAGGGAAAATAGATTTTGTGTGAGGACTGTGATTAGCCGAGATAATTAACAGCTTAATCAGTCCAGATTAATGGTAAAATAATCGAGATTAACAAGCTTAGGTAGGATCGGCTGAGATGGACCAGCTCGAAAGCAAAATGATCTTAGGTTCTGTGCTAAGATGATAGAGGAAACTGCATCGAGTTGCGGTTAGATCACCGGAGTAAGCTGTTCTGGTGTTCTGTGCTGATATTAGGGGTTTAAGTTGATGGTGTTTTCTAGAGAATTTCATCAGTTTGGAGTACGTTGGACGCATAGTTTGAGAGATTCAGCTTAGAAGCTTGCTGTGTTGTATGTGGGCTGGATCATATCGGGTGCAAGAAGACAGGTGAGTCCTGTGCTATGTTTAGCCATCCTAGGTATGTGAGTTGTGCTGTTGCTGTTGTATCACGAACCAGTCCAGTTAAGAGTTCTGAGCTGATGTCAATTTTGGAAGCAATGTTACAAGCTGGGTTGATTATCGCAAGCTGGTATGAGTACACCTTGAGACCTGGGTGTGTGACTTATCTGAAAGCTTCGTGGTCTGGTTGAGACAGAAAAAGCTGAATAGAGCATCACAAGCTGACCTGAGCGATGAATACTGAGTTGAGTACTCTAAGCTGATATATGGACTGCTAGCTGAGAAGAGAGTACGCACTCTAAGCTGGTTGGTGTGAACTGATCAGTATAAACTGATCTTGCGTAGTGCTTACTGTTCTGGAGATCGTAAGCTGAGCTGGATGCTCTGTGCTGATATCAGATCCCAAGCTGATCTGAGTGGAACAGTTCTGAGCTGAACTGCTTCGTTGTGCTTGAACGAGTTTCTGCCGCGAACTGTTTTGGGGTTAACAGCATAGTAGCGAGAAGTATGGGGATTTTCCTGTATGAGCATAAGCTGGATTCATCTTAGGGATATTCTAGGTGCCCTGATCTGAGGGATGAGATTTTTAGTGTTGTGTCGCGTCGTTTGGAAGTATCAGCTTAGGCATAAGCTGGTAGCATCGTCCGGGTAGACCAGTGCTATTGGTGGCCTTCAGCTTGGGTCAAAGCTGGTCTGGTTGTTAGATCGGACAAGAGCTGTTTATGGTTTCAGCTTTTGAGAGAACTTCCAAATACGCGTAAACTGGCCAGTGCGAGATCTGGCCTGTACTGCGAGCTATGCACTTGGATGTCACGAGCAGTTCCAAGCTTAAGAGCTACAAGCTGAGAGCATCGCTGGCTGTTTGGTTATTATAAGATGGATTAAGCATCCTGAGCGGATTTCTAGGGTGCGATCTGAACTAAGGTAGAGCGAGCTGTCTGGTGGTACTGTGCAGTTTACCTATCCTGGTCTGCTGGTGTGATCTGTTCTTCTGTTTGTGGTGCAAGCTCTTGGTGCAGACAGACTTAGGTGAAAGCTGATCTCTTCTCCTGTGCTGGAGAGCACGTGATCTGTTTGCACAAGAGCTAAGTGTGGTTCGTAAGTTGTATCGTACGTGAGAGCTGAAAATTTTGTCGAAGCTGATCAGGCAAGAGCTGAGCTGTATCTGGAGCGTGATCGGTTGAGAGCGTGGTCTGTGGAGAGTGCGAGCTATTGGATGCGAGAGTTGGTTTGTATGGGCGTGCTGAGCTGTACGTCGGGCTGTTTACAGTGAGGAGGTCTAAGCTGATCTGATACCACTGTAGTCGTGATCTGTTGAGCGTGATTATATATACCCTCTCGTTGACCAACACTTAGTTATTTTAGATCACACATCTCCTCATCCTCTCCAGAGAGTTCCCGACATATATTTTCTCTAACCCTCATTACTGTTCACCCGACCTAGATCGCCGGAGATTGACCAATCAATTTTAAGTGAGGGTACCTCTGTTGGAAACCCCTACTCAAGCTTGAAGTTCATGTACTAGTTTGGAATCAAGTGGAAGCCGGATGGAGGAAATCACAGAGAAGAGTCGTGAGCCACAGTTCGCGATTTCCGACCGAGTTGAGCCTCGTTTCAGATAGTACCTTTCTTGAGTTTTTGCCGTGAGCTGCTGGCCCTGAGCTATTGGCCAAGGACCTGAGCGTCGCAGCGAGTGCATTCTACGTAAGGTAAGGATGTGAGCTTATATTTATAGCTTTGAGATAGGCTTGCATATATCTGTATGCGTGTTGTTATGTTGAGCAGAGTGTATGCCTGTTGTTTTTTATATTGTTGCTTGCATATGTTTTGTGGTTTATATTGCACGCTGTTGTGCTGCATAAAAGCATGTCATGTTGAGCTCCTCCCTTGTTATCCTTTGCTAGCAGTTCGTTGTTGTGGAGACAATATCTTGCTAGCCGTTCACTGTTTTTGAGCTTATATTCTTTGCTAGCCGTTTGCTGTGGTTGAGCTCCTCCCTTGTGATCATTTTCTAGTCATTTTCTATTGGTGAGCTCATAACTTTGTTGGTCGCATGCTGTTGTTGATCTGTTAGTACCAGGATGTGGAGTTTTATGGAATAAATGAGGACGATCGGGTAGCGCCTGTGCTTCTCTCCTCCCTACTGTGGGTTGCTGCTAAGGGACGATTGGGTAGCATCCATGCTCTCGTGAGCTTAGGGCAACTGCGGGTTGAGTTGTTCCATCCTTGCTCTGGTACTGTATGTGGGACGATTGGGTAGCTCCACGCTCTCACACACCATGTGGCCACGTCTATTCGTATCTCTAGCTATGTAGCTGTATCTTTGAGTTCCGTGGATAACTCCTATTTCGATCACCAGCTTTTTAGCAGCTTCCTTGAGATTCGTTCATCACTCTGTTTGATAGTCAGCTGTTTAGCTGTTCCGTAGAGCTCCATTGATCCCTGTTCGATTGTTGTTTTGAGCTCCGATGATTACTCCTGTTTACATGCATCGCTCATTTATATCTTGTGCTATCTACTTGCTGTTTTATGATTGCTCTCGTACTTAGGTTTGACCCTATCCCTTTGGGCGGTTTGGTTGTTTGTGTGCCATTCAGGTTACCCAGGTTTATCGGCTGGCCCAGGAGGTGCGTCAGCTAACGGAGCCCCGTGGGTGTTGAGTTCCCATTTTGGTATATGTATTTTCAATTGCGACATTTACCAGGGGATGCCCTTTGTAGTTGTTTATGCTTGAATTCGATTTGAGACTGTTTTCATATATATACATATTCCGTGGCTGATGCTTTTACCGTTGAGTTTTAGTATTGGACTTTTGAATCAAAGAGGTATTTTGAGTATGTGCCTATTTTGAATGACTATTTTCAGTCACGCCAAAAAGAAAAATTTTATCCACTTTTAAGCTTTCGTGATTTTTGTGTAAATTTTGTGCTTAATCTTTAGAGCACTCGGCCTGACATTTTGGTGTCAGAGCTTAAAAAGAAATATGATCGTTTATTTCCTTTCACACTCGAGTCTAGGCACAGTGATTGTCCTTCTGCAAATGTTTGACTATCTGATTTACCTATCGAGGAGAGGTAGAGGTATAGTTGGTAGGTAGGTTGTAGATCAGCAAAGAGTTTCAGATAGTGAGGAGGATGTTGCCCAGCCGAGAGTTCCTTTAAGACGTCGTGCGAGATAGACTGAGGCCGAGGTGGAGCATTTGACTCGACGAGTATATGATATTGAGCTGGTTCTGGCTAGGTTCTAGCGGATGAATCCTCATACCCTTAATGATGCTGAAGGTGGCCTTGCATCCGAGGGATGGCTTGAGCACATGGTGGGTTTTTTTGACCGTGTGCATTATGAATATGAGAGGAGACTGAGTTTAGCGACCTTCTAGTTTAGAGTGCAGACGCAGTGCTGGTGGAGAGGTGCTTCCCTAGTGATGACAGAGATGGGTACGATGATCTCGTGGGAGAGTTTCTATGCCAACTTTCATCAGGATTACATCCCCTAGTCATACTAGAACACCAAGGAACGTGAGTTTGATAACTTGGTGCAAGGGAATCTGAAGGTGGCCGAGTATGCGAGACAGTTTTCTTCTCTTCTCACCTATGCCCCCAATGTTGCTGGCCAAGATAGGGTGAAGCGGAATAGGTTGTCGGAATGTTTGTGAGAGGACCTTTACCCTTTGGTGTTAGCAGCTTCCCCTTCCACCTATGCTGATGTTGTGAATCGAGCGATAGACATCGACGAGAGTCTTTCTATTCCGACGAATAGCTGGACAAGGTCTTTCTCTTGTGTCGTCTGTGGTGCCTCCTACCCAGCCTTAGTTATTCCGGCTCGGGCTGTTGGGGATCCGGATCCGCCCCCCGGCGAGGCAGCGGAAGAACATAGAAATAGGACGGGAGACGATCAATACGAAAAATAAGACAATTCAATAATCTTCATACATAGGGTGTTCAAAATTGAATACCTTGCTGGCACTTGTGCCTGGCTCCAACCAGTATTACAAGAACCCGGCTCTTCTCGATAGATTGCGGTAGTTTACGCCAATCCGGTCCACGACCAGATCCGAGACTCCTTCGTCAGGCTGCACTAGAAGCGCTGACGAGATCAGCACGAACGGATTCTCCTCGTCGAGTTGGCCGGAAACAAATTTCCGGCGACAACGGGCGGCGGCGGCGGCGGTGCACGGCGGGCGGCGGCGGCGGCGTTTGGAGAGGAGGTGAGGGACGACTATCACTAGGTTTAGGGTTCAAGTTATGAGAGTTGAGTTGTTAATTAAGTCTCCTAAATACATTTAAATAGATTAAGTGTTGGACTTGGACCGGCCCAACGGGCCCGGGTCCAACAATGAACATTCAGTTCATCTCCACCACCGAGACTTCATCGTAACTCCGATCGCCGATCAGATCGAACCGATCGAATCAGTTTCCGAAACTGAATAATGTGATCTGAAAAACCGTTTTTCAGAACCCCAGTGCAAAAAGACCGTTTTGCCCCTCAACAGCGGGAAACCCCGGTTTGACCCCTGTTGACTTTTAGGAAGTCGCACTTCCCGAAATCCTCTTCTCGTGCTCAACACATTGAGCTGAGTATCCGTGCGGGAATCTCGAATCTAGTACTTGTGTGACCCTCAATGGTTCAGGGATACAGCTAGCCGTGGGCCCACAACCATTGTGGCTCCGGAATCACAATTCCGGACCTGCCCAATGGATCATGGTAAAGCGTCTAGCAACATCGCCCCATGATCCCCTAGGTATCACTGATAGTGCCTGCAAGAACCAGAGCCGTGGGCACCATTGTGGCTCCGGAATCACAATTCCGGACCTGCCCAATGGATCATGGTAAAGCGTCTAGCAACATCGCCCCATGATCTGATCC